>JACBWW010000061.1:1205670-1231269 GCA_020086605.1 Lanius collurio | reverse complement strand
AGTCTAGTTGAGATGCAACTTTGTCTTTCTGACTGCTGTTAACGCAGAGAAACATTACTTTGATAATGAAAGCTCATTTCTAGTGTGCATAATATTTGTTAATAATGAACTGTAAAACCATTGCTCAGTCAAGCATTGCCAGAAATCCCTGCTAGTAAGTTTGCATGTTAGTATTTAGCACCATGGTCAGATACATTAGTTTTTCACTTTGTAGTAAAAAGAGACGGCATACCACTGTTCTTTTCACATTTAGTCTCCAACGGATGATAGATATTAAAATGAAGGAAAATAGACAGAAATTAATATGAATATTTTAAATAAAAACTGTAAGATCAATGTGTTTAACCTGATTTAAAGTAAAAGGACTGAAAATTAATTCTGAAAGTCAAACACTTTGAACCTTTTCTTTGATGTTCTATGTCAGTCTTTGTGAGTTTTGTAAGTGTAGTAAGCATTCCACTACAGTTACATAGGAGGATGTTGTCGAAAACTGCTGTTTCTTTCCTGTTTGTTTCTCATATGATTGCTTCTAAATACTGAATTAATAGTTCTGAACTAATATCTAAGTGGAAGAAGACTAATAACCAATTTGATTGTGAAGGGATATAAATAAACCAGCATTTACCCATTAATTGATTTGTTGTAAATTATTTTCTTAACTATTCGATTTCTTTGAGGTGATAGGTAGGCATTCCAAAGCAGTATATATTAATTCCTGAGGGGTATTTGTGGGAGGCTTCTAGTTTTCGAACATGAAAGCAGCACAAATATCTGCAACACTTAATAGTTCCCATTGTAAAAATTAGATTAATGAATTTCCTAATCAGTGTCAAGACATTTGATAGTGAAAGGAAAATTTGGAAGGATAGAGTCATAAGAGAAGTCTTCCCTTTTGAACTAATTTTATAAATCCAAATGCTTGGATCACTGAAGTTTAAAAAGGTTTTGCAAGTCATATATTATGCTGATTAAAATCTTTTCAAGATGAAGAATTATGTAGTAAACCATTTTTTTAGATATCACCTTCCATGTGCATATTTTTCTTTTGAATTTCTATTTAAATTCAAATTTGAAAATAAGTGCCTGAAATACATCTTATCTCTTTGCCATACTTCATGACTCCTTTTGGATTTCAAACAGATTCAAAAGATAGGTGGCAAAATATTACATAGCTACATAACCTTTCAGTAAAGCTCCTGTAATGTAAATTTAACCTTGGATTTTATCTGGAATCCACATAAATGAAAGCTAGAGGTTCTGTGGAAGAGAATAATGAAAAGTAAAGAAAGTGAATATAATCCAGAGATATTTCATAATGTAATTGCACCAAGGCAAATGTCTTGCCATGATGTGAGTTTAAAGCCTCGAATCAAATGAAGGTCATTTAATAGTTCTAGACATTCCCTAAAAATATTGCTACTTCTATGGAGGATTTAGTGAAACAGACATAATTCTGTGATTTCTTCTTCTATTTAAGGATATTTTTAGTTCTAGTTAAATGCTACATGAAATATTCCATACTATATTAAACCTGTTTGAATTTAGTTTCTTAACAAACTGGGAGACTATGAAAAATGTGCTTAAATTTATTCAGGAAGCAACTATGTAAAATCAATTTTTAATATGTTCATACATTTCCTTTTTTGGCATTGTACTCTAAAGAAAAAAAATAAAATATGTGATGCATACACTTCTCATATGTTCCTGTACTCTCTGTACGCATGTATTTAAATGTATATATGTGTTTTTCTAAAAGTTTAAATGTTTCACTTTTGGCAAGAACAAATCAATCCTATATATGCAAGACACATTATTGTAACCCATAGACATTTATTAAAAAAAAAAAAAAAAAATTGCATTTTGTAAATTGTGTATTGTAAAATAAATTTTGTGGCAAACATATATTCATTATTATTTATTAATATAATTATTTTACAGTGCAAAAGATACCTTTCAAGAAAAGACAAAATTTTGTGAAACTGGTTCAAGTGGAATTTGCACAGGTGACACTGGGCTTTAAGTGAAGTCCTACTTATTTCATGAATGAATACATTTAGATGGGGAAGTTCCCAGTATGCATAAACTGCAGAGAACTTTGAAATATGGGGAAATTTCTTGAAATGCAAAGTGTAATTTAGAGAGAGGTCACTTACATTGTATTATTGGAGAAATGCAGCTGTAGTCTGTGCTATCACTCAGTGGGACTATACAATAGAAATAAAGTTTAATACTGAAATAAGCCATCTTGAGAGCAGGTAACATTGAACATGCTGGTATTTCAAATATACTAAAGTTTAAGTCAAAAAAAAAAAAAAAAAAAAAAAAAAAAAAAGAGGAAGTACTAATGGATGATGCTCAAGAATTTTAGTCCGTAAAATTATATCCAATAATTATAATTTCATTAGCAAAACAAGACAAGAATGTTGTTGTCAGTTTTATTAGAAACTTTTATGATAAAAAAATAGATGTTTTTCATTTAATACTTCTGGAATTTAAAAAAAAAAAAAAAAAAAAAAAAAAAAAAAAAAAAAGAGAAACAAAACCAACAAAAAATACACAGGCTGGATGGGGCTTTGAACTGCCTGGTCTGAAGGAAGGTATCCCTGCCCATTGCAAGAGAGTTGAAACAAGATGACCTTTAACATCCCTTCTGAGCCAAATCACTGAGTAATTCAATGAAATAATTTAATTTAATTTAATTTAATTTAATTTAATTTAATATCTCAAAATTCATTGAAACCCAGAAAGCAAACCCTATCCTGGGCTCCATCAAAAGCAGCACTACCAGCAGATTGAGGGAGGTGATTGTCCCTTTCTATCCTCCCCTTATATGAGACCCCACCTGAAACACTGTGTCCAGGTCTGGGGCCTCCAACAAAAGAGGGACCTGGACATGCCAGAGCAGGTCCAGAGGAGGGCCATGAAGATGATCAAAAGGCTGGAGCAACCTCACACAGAAGGCTGCATCAGTGCTCAGTTCCAATAATGGTGGATTGGCAGTTTCACCAGCTTTTGCTAAATGGCCTGAAGTTTGAAACAACAAATGTGAGAAGTCCTAGCACAGTTCATGTTTTAATTATTCAAATTGCCATTTCCAGAAAGAGTGTTTTTCTTTTCCATGTAACATACCTTATGATGCAGTGGGAATGTTCATAATTTGGCATGGGTGCTCTTTGAGATGTGTATACATCTCCTGTACAAATTGTCACCTGAGAAAATCTGTTATTAAGTTTTATACAAGACTTTTTGCAAAAATATCTGGCTTTTGATATTGATTCTCTTGTGTATCTTTTTGATGGAAGGGATGCTAAACTTGTGTTTAAACATGACAGCTGTCCCAAAAGACATAAGAAACTGTAAATGACTAAATTCTTGAAAATAATGTGTGACATGTTAGGAAACTACGGATATTTGTCTTGTGAAACATTTCAGCTTTTTTTAGAGTAAAACAATGTTAGCACATATATGAGATTTTATATAAATTTGGAAAAATATAAATCCATATGCTTTCTAAGAAGAGACACTTTATTACAGCAAAGAAAAATGTGTTGATCTACACTGTAGTGATTAAACCATTTTTCAAACACCATTACTGCTTGTGATAACATTTACAGGTCACACAGAGAAGTTTTCATCTCCCACTAGAATCAGGTATGTGAAATGGAATTTATCCCCATGAATTCAGGAGACTGATTGAAATGCTTAAAATTTTCAAATTGTGTTAAACTTTTCCAAATTCCTTCCCTTTGTTCTGCCTTTCAAAATACAATATTATTGCCACCCCCCCCCCCCAAAAAAAAAAAAAAAAAAAAAAAAGAAAGAATAAAATAGAATAATCATAGAAGTATGGAATATCCTGAGTTGGAAGGTACCCACAAAGATTACTGAAGTCCAACTCCTGGCCCTGCACAGCACCATCCCCAAGAGTCACACTGTGTGCCTGGGAGCACTGTCCAGATGCTTCTTGAACTCTGTCAGACTTGGTGCTGTGACCACTTCCCTGGGGAGCTGTTCCAGTGCCCAACCATCCTCTGGGTGAAGAACCTTTTTCTAATATCCAGCCTAAACCTCCCCTGACACAACTTCCAGCCATTCCCTTGTGTCCTGTCTCTGTTCATCAGAGAGAAGAGAACAATGCCTGTTCCTCCTCTTCCCCTCAGGAAAGCCACTAAACAAGGGATCTGTTCAGTAGAGCTGATTGTACTTCATCTGTTTTTCAGAGCGACATGAATGTTGCTTATACTCTTCCTCTTTCACTCACTTTGCTTTTTGAGTCAGAAGAAAGCTGGGCAGGTGTGTTAGAAGTAGAGACCTCTTACCTAAACCACTAAATTAGCTGCATCACACCCACCTTGAACCTCTATATCTACTTTCAGCAGAAGGAATTAGGAAGTCAAGGTGATGAATCTTGGTGCTTAACTTTCTGGCACTGCAGTATCAAGTGTCACAAAATCTGAAATTCACTGTTGACTTTAAACCGTGACTTTTAGAAAGTCAAGTGTTCTTACAGTCCCTGCTGCTGAGTGCATGAGTGTAAGCTCTGTGATGAAAATGTGGTTGCCTGTAGTTCAGGGTAAAACTTGACCTCTAGTTTTACAGTGACAAGCCTGATGTTCAGTTCCAAAATTGTCCTGTGAGACTTCTGGATTGATTATCTTGTTAGCTTTAGCAACAGACAAATCGACTGCTTCAGAAAAATTAAAAATAGCTTTTTATCTGTCATACTAGAGTAGGAAAATACCAGATATTTTATAAGAATAAGAAATGTGATTTATATTGGAGCAAATAAAAGCTTAGTGTTCTACTGTAAAAAATGCATGCCTGATGGAAATAATTAAGTGATTTGAAATAATATTATAGAATAAAATTCTGAAGCACAACAAAAGCATAACAAAATTTATTTTTATGCTTCTCCCCTATTTACTGCTATTCCTCAAAAAAAAAAAAAAAAAAAAAGTATTTATGATCCTGATATGTGATACCTGTGCTCCGTGTTGATTCAGAGTGATGACTGAATCTGTAACAGGTTATGACAATGGAAAATTACCCAGTATGTTTGCTAATTATAAGGAGTATAAGCATGAACATTTATTGTTTTAGGCAAAAGAAAGTGCATGACTGTCCAAAACCTGTAGGGCACTAAGGCTTTGAAGGATAAGAACAATAAGTACAGAATTTCAGTGGGATACTTCTTATCTACCTGTAGACATTTCAATGTGGGCATGGCTGTCTGATGGATATATACTTATTTTTTTTTCCAGTCTGGAATGATTTTGAGTTGGGCTTTGGGATTTCTTCTTGTTTTATGGGGGGGAGGTTGTTTGTTGGTTTGGTTTGTTTTTTTTTTTTTTCCAGTTCAATTCAACCAATATATTTTAGATGTTTGCTTTAAAATAAGACATTTTGGGCTTTAGTGGTGCTTATTTTCTTTAACAGCTATAAAAGTAACTTGGAGTACTACCTCAGATGTCAAAATCTGCATAAGATCAGTGAATTCCTCACAGAACTTTATGTAAATAGATGCATGGAGTTATTTTAGGAAATATTTGTTTCTCTTTCCTTCCTCTCTTTCACCCTGTGAAAGACCAGTGCCAAGAAATCCTTAGCAGTTTAGTGGGTGTACAGACCATTTTTCATATTTACAGACTCTGACCACCTGACATGGTAATCATTCTGTGCATTCACAGCGAAATCAATGCATCCAGGGTGTGCTAGAATCACTGTCTTTTCACAGATGAATTGTCCATGCACAGTTGGCATCTGAGGTGCCAGGCTTCTATAGCTTTTGTTAGCACATAATATGGTCACCTTGGATTTCATGAAAGATCTCTGTGGAATTTGGTACCTCATGGACAAAAGACAATGTCTTTTCTTTGCCTTTTGGAATTATGTTTTATTATGAGCTTTACTCCAGATGTTAAGACACCCACAACTATACACTCTTCTTCCAAGTTTTTTCAGTATGAGTCAGAGTTTGATGATGACAAAGACAAGAAACAATCTGCAAAGAAAAAAAATTGTTGCAGCAAGCAAAATTTATGCTTTAATCAGCATCTCCTTCATCTGCTGTGGTTCACACATTTTGTTTCTGCAAAGTGCAAGGCAGTTTTACTGAAAAATAAAATGACTGTTTTTCACTAGCTGAAAAACAAGTGTAGAAGCATTGCTGAAAAGTGTTCCTCCTTTTCCCCAGCTACTACATGACACCAGAGAAACAAAACAAAATAGACGAAAAGGTGAAATAAACACTTATAAACTTCCCTTCTTTCCTTCAGATAACAATAATTCTGTGTAGGTCTAGCTCTGTTTCATGGCTGATTCCATCTGACTTGCACTGCTGTTCTGTCTTAAAACGTATTCAAGGAAGTTGATAGGAAAGCAGGCCTTCTGTTTGACATATGAGTTAAAGCAAGAACACAAGACTGAGACAATCTGGTTTTCCACATATTCAGTTAGTTGAAAAACTAATATGACATCACATGAGACAATGTGTGTTTATATAAAGTTGGTATCTTTTCCACAATCTGCATAAAAGAAGAGTTCAAAATACAAATGAGTTAGAAGTTTGCTGCCTTTTTATTTTCTACTGCTTGCCTCCAGCTAAAATTCTTTCTGTAACAAGCAAGGCCCTATTAGCATCAATTCTCTCCATCCAACTTGGTTTAGTAGGTGTGGGCCCATTTCAGGCAAGGGTTAATTGAACATGCAAGGAATGAAGGAGTATAATCTGTGTGAGAAACTATGACCTTTCTTTTAACAATCTGAAAGCTGCTTTGAAAAATTTCAGCTAAAAACCACACATTTTTTTGGATTGATCGAGGAAGACTGGCAGTGTGATGGATTAGTACGTAGAAGATAATGAGGCTTTCTGCAATGCTATTTTAAGTACTAAAGTCCTGGCTTATTAACCCAGAATTGTAGGCAGGCTCACTCTTGCCTTTAGAGTGTTACAGTTGAGGGAGGGAGGGAGGGAGGGAGGGAGAGAGGGAGGAGTCAATAAAGTTTAATAGATATAAATCCATAAAGATGACAAGATAGTAAAATAAAGATTGTATATAGTGGCTATGGTTAATAATAATGACAGTAATAATAACCCTTATATCTCTTAAAGTGAAAAATGCTACATGTAGCATGAAGCTTATCTTTATAATTTTCAGTTAAGAAGGTTAAGTTAGGTATTGAACCAAGCCTTGTTTAATCTTTTTCATTTTCTCTCCAAATGGATAAAGATTCATACAGGAGAAATATATAGTAACTAAAGTTAAGATTTAAAGAGAATTTTGAAATCAGATTGCAAAATAACAAAATATTTATTTATTTTTTAAAACCTAGCTGTGGAATAATGGTCTTTCCTATGACAATGATTGCCATAAGGTTTCCTTGTTAATATGAAAGATGATACCTAGTGTTCGGTAATTAAGCAAGTCAATATTTTACTAAAGTGGACTAAAGCTCTTATTATCCAACTGGAATATAACTCCTTCCAAGGTAAAATTTGGAGTATGTTATCTATATGGGGATAGTCAAACTATTATTCTCAAATGCTGGATTTCAGTTTTTTATGTATATTTCACCCTTAGGAACATGCAAAGCACCCAACTGTGCACTGATCTCTCACAAATCTTGTTGAGGTATTCAGCAATACTGGTGCATCCAAGGAGGGCAATATTCCAAGATATGTACAAGAAATTGTTTTGGTTGGAGGGGAGGGTTGAGAAGATTAATACATAAGAAGTAAAGGGAAAAAGTGCTTTAAGTTCTCTTCAAACAGTTGCTTTAACTTGAGCCTTTAAACCCTGAGGCAGGATGCCAGATATTAACACTGGTAAAATGTAAATCAGCTCAAAGAAATTTTGATGAGCTCCTAAAATTGCACCTGTCTCACTTGTATTTTATTTCAATCATAACACCTCAAACAAATCATCTGGCAGTGCAAGCACCTTTTAGCTTTTCTGAGCAACAGCATTACCTGAAGGTCACAAACTCAATTTTATACTATCTTAACTACAGGTATTACCGTAGTACAGAAATATCAAGAAACTTCTCTCTGTTTACTGCTGTGTTATATAGACCCACAAGGGCACAGAAAAATCTTACATTTAAACAGTTTTCTGTCTAATTTACTTTTAATCAGAACCAGGGAAAGGAAAGGTGAGATACTATTTTCCTTCTCTTTTCTGTGCACAGGTGTTACATTTTATGATATAGTGATTTGGAGAGGTTGGAAAAACACTTCAAAACTTAGCTAAGTGATGAAGGATTTTCTCAGTAGGTGGGATGTAGGAGAAATATGAAAAGCACTTCCACACAGGCGTAGAATGTCTTGGGATACAAAGCATTATTGAGATTCAGTACAGCCTTCTGATCCACAGAAAAATTCAGGAAAGGCATTGCAATGCTAATTGTCCTTTACAGCAGTTTGTTTTTGGTGGTCTCAAAGGTATCTTTGAGCTAATCAACCCCTTCACACTTCTGCTGTATCTGCTGGTTCATTCACTCCTGTTAGAGGTGCAGTACTGAATTTCACATTTGTGCTTACAAGGTCAACAGAGTTGTTATCATGCAGCCAGTTCATTAGACATTTGTAAAATTATTTCATAATGAAATCCAAGGTAAATTCACTAAATGCTTAAGACTGGGGGGTGGGAAGAGGGAGACATATAGACACAGGAAAGATGGCATTTAAAAAATTATGCACTGTCATGCTGTGGGGCAAAGCTGCTTGCAAGTGCACCTAACCATCATCTACAGGTGATGGCCTCTAAAAATGGAGAAGCCAAATTACGAATAAGAGTACATTTATACAAATCCATTACTAGCCAATAAATATATTGCAACTATTTCAAAATCTAATGCAGTTTGTTGAAGCCAGAAAAAGCAGCTTATTATTTTGGGTATATTTATCTGTGTTTATTTGATAATCTTGAAATATTTTCTTATATCACAAAACACATTTAAGTAGAGTTATGAAAAATTTTCAGATTCTTTTCTTCTTTTTAAATCTTTGTCATATGAAATATCCACTCTTAATAATTCCAAAATTATTAATTTTAGAAAGTTATGCAAAGTTAATTTTTTTGGGAAACTTGAAATAGATCACTCACAATGAAATTTAAACTTAATATTACTAAACTGTGGGGGGAAAAAAAGTCTTTTGAAAGGATCACATTGCCTTTCTTAGATTCCTGAATAGATTTCATGAAGTTAAATGTCTTCTTTCTGAACCAAACCTTTCAGTTGATTTGGCTTACGGAGAAGAATAAATTACTTTCACTCATGAAAATACTTGATCTCAGAATTTTTCTAAAGGTCTACTGATTTTACATTCTCTAAGAAATGTATTTATAACTGAGTACTGTTTTAGGAATAGTTTTTTGCTACTTACTGACTCAGAACAGCTTACAAGCATTATCTAATCAAAAGCTCACAATTCCCTCGTGAGAGGTAAGCATTAGTATTCTAATTTTACAGATGTAGAGAGTGAGCACAAAAACCTTTGCTTTTGCCCAGAGCCACTGATGCAGTTAAAGAATAAGAAGAATATTCAGAAGTTTTCGGTCTCTGACCATAAGTTTTTCTTCCTTCTAATAACATGCTGACCTAGATGGAAAAAGGAAAAAAATAAAAGAATTTTTTTTTTTTTTAATAAAAGTGGTAATTTTTTTTCACTTTAATGAGGATAGGAGTTAGTTCATTTCATATAAAGTTTATTGGAAGCTCATCACTTATAAAATTAGTGTACATATTTTTTCACAGTTTTAAATTTCACTTTATTGTGAATCTTCTCTGTCTTCAATATGGAGGGAAAGATTAACTTTTACTAACAGAAGACATTGAAACAAAGATATTAAATACTCTGAATTTTACATTGCCAGTAATCCACTCAGTCTGTCAAATCACTTATTGTTCTCTACGATATTTGTATCTCACCCCCTATGCCTGGAACGCTGTATGAAAGAGAGGCCAGGCAAAAAAGGAAAATATAAGAAACAGGAGTGACCATAGCATATGCATCCTTCTAGGTTTTGCTGCTAGCTCCATTTAAAAATAAGTGAATGTGACAGATGATGAGAAAAGCCGTCCTAGCTCTATTCACCAACTTGCTGGAACCCCAAGAATATTAGGAAACTGGAAATACATCCTCCTAACTGATTTTAGAGTTCTATTTTCCAGGTTGAATATCTTTGAGCAGCTTGAATAGGCTAAAAAAAAAAAACCCTCTATTCATATTTTGTGTAGGTTAATAATATAGAAATAAAAGCCAAAATCTTTATAGCTAAGTGCTGTCTGGCAAAACAGACCTACACAATTTTGGTCATCTTTAGCTTCAATCTCGGAAAAATATCCTAATCTAAGGTAGGAAAACAAAAAATCTAAAGCAAGCGTGTCTCCAGATCAGGAGTTATCTTATACCTGCAGATGGCATTGTTGATCTTCCACAATTTTGCAAATTGCTTGAGTAACCCAATATGAAAATGCACATCCACACACTCAGAGGCAGCTGGGCAGAGGTAGCAATATATAGATTAAAATAAAGATCTACAAAAACAGTGATAATGGCTAGGAAAAAATTGCACTAAAAATCTGATTGGCATGTTAGTTAATTAAAATTAACAAGAAGGAAGAGCTTAAGGTCACATTAGGGATTACTTTCTGTGACAAGTTTTCCAGAGTATTTCACTGTGGGAGGAGGTTAACACCCAATTTATTCATAGTCAAATAACTGTATTTAATCTATTGATGACACGAGCTAATGAAGGACAGGGTGACACAGCAAACTGATGAATGGATAAATCAAGTAAATGCATGAGGCTCAAATTTAAAGGCATATAGGTCTTGTAGGACACTGTGCACCTGCTTTGTGGGTACAGCAGTTTGCAGCAGTTACTCTTGCCCGCTAGTAGTCTGCCAAGGTCAAACTTTCATTACTCTGCTTTTACAAGTTTATGCTAAGGGAGATGCTGCTTGCAGGAAGTTTAAAACCTGGTATGTTGGACATTTAACTGCAACCTTAAAAATCCTGACTGGATCCAACCGTTCACTATTTTACAACTTGGCTCACTATTTCACACCATATCGAGCCGTTATAAACTGCTAACAAGTCAGGACTGCAGCATCTACATGGTTGTAAATGGCTGCCTATCAGGAGATAGGATGTTCTGTAAAACATCTCTCATCCTCAAAGCATCTCTTCAAAGGCTTCAAAGTTAACAAATTGCCTCCTTTATTTTTTTTTTTTTTCCTTTTCAAATAATGTCCCCACAAATAATATCCCCAAATTTAAATATTAGTATTTTTTTCTTGTAGCAGATGGTGGAAGAGAAATTATTTGTTCCCCTATCTGACAGGAGGAAGAAGTTTCTGGTTTGGATTTACTTTGAGAATTGCTGGAATCTTGTGTTTCAGGATTTCTTCTTTTTCAGTATTTTATTCAGTAACAGCTCCCACTGCTCTCTATAATACAGAGACAATTTCATGCCTCAAAAACATTTTTGCAGTGTATATTTCAGTAATTGGTATTCTACCCATGCTGGTATTGAGAAGATCTTAAAACAATACCACTAACTACACATAAGATTAAACCCCGAAATAAATAGAACTTTACCAGACAGTTGACTACATGAATATAATTTAAAAAATTTGGGAACAATAATAGTTGACTTTCAAGAACTAATTTCACAGAGTGATTTGAAGTGTAAATTTTGAAGGGTTATCAGCCACTGAAAGTCTTTAAAACCCCTTAATTCCTACAACTGCTGGCATATACTACAGAACTCACAACATTTTACTTTTTAAGTAAATAGGAGAACAGAGAGGAAACTTTACTTGAATTAACTTATCATTTGAAGATAACTTTTCTCAGGATTTAGTCATCTTTATACATATTTGGGGGCTGAAGACATAGACTAGTATTATTAAAACTCCCTGAATTGCGTCCACTCCTGAATATAAAAATGGACTGCATAAAGGTGCCTTGAATTTTCAGACAACTGTAGAGGTACTTGCATCTCTCATTGTCTTTAGCTCACTTCCTTTCTCCTCAGAGAGAATTGTTCATGAGAAGAGAGGCAGAGCTGTTGTGGTGGAAATGTCACTGGTACATAGGGTTTTTTGTTGGGAAGGCTCTCAAAGAATCTTATTGATAGAAACCACTGCAAAAATATAATGAAGAATTTCCTCCAGATTGTCCAGTGTCTGATAGTTGCCACATAATGATATTCACTTGCAGATTTATGCAGAGTCACTAGTAAAAGGGTGATTATGTACTATCTGTCTTTTGCCTGGTCTTTATTCATACATGGTTGCAGCACTAAAATAAATCAAGCTAAAGAAGTGAATCATGTTGCAGCTACATTTTGAGAGTCTTTAGGCATTTAAATCAACACTTTTGTTGACTCCTAGTTAAAATCTTGGAGCACGTGTTTTAATTGCAGGATGTAAACCAAAGAATATTGGTCTGGTAATCCCCATTGTACAATTTATAGAAGATGTCATTGACAGAAAACCTTAGACATCCTCATACACCTTGAGACACAATCTCTCTTAAAAGAATCTGGAAAGATTTTAGCTGAATAACTTCACAGAATTTAAGTGCACATTAAAAACGCAGTGCAGTACTTTGCAAATTCACTTCTGAAATGTAGAGACAAAAGGGAGAGAGTGAAGAAATTAGAGCAGTTTAGATAATTTTAATTTTGTCACCTCAGTTAAAACAACAGCAAATCTGCTGTGACTTTGGACATAAAAATCCTAAGTTTGGTACTGCTCAGCCATGTGGGGAAGAAGCAGAGCTCTCATTTGAGAAGTAGATGCTGTAATTTAAGAATGTATGCTGTTGTTACCAAGGAAAGTAAGCCAAAACCGGAATAGTACAGAAATTGCTGCTGGATCATGCATTGCTAGATTGCTATAAACATAAGGTCTATAAATAATCAGAAATTCTAAATGTTTCTTCAGTGTTGATTTAGGTTTCTAATCAGTCATTTTCTCAATAAAATGGTATCAACACACACACCACAACTCAATTAACTATGTGAGTACAGTCTACTGATTGTGCAGCTCTGCAACTGTGTCACTACTGCCAAGAAGAACTGATTCCACTGTAAGACTCATTTGAGAGACCTGTCCAAATAGGAAATTTCTGCTGTTCCACTTTATGCTGTGTCCTTTTAGTATTAACAGGATCTTACTTTGTCCTAAAAAAAACTGTGAGTGAAAGATTGTCTTGCAAATAAACAACAGAACACAACAGGACTTTCAATGAGGAAATAGAAATCCAGGTTCAGAGCTATATGCAAGAAAGCTTCAGCAGTGTAATTTTCAATTCCCTATTATTCAGGATTTAAATTTCTGTGTAAATCCTTTCAAGTGTCTCAGGTTTTCTGCTGTGCCTATCCATGCAGTGCCAAAACCCCCTGCTTTTTCTCAATGATATAAATTGTTTATGGCCGTTTTCAAATACTTTCTTGAATGGATTATATATTTTGGAGAAAACAGGTACAGAACTTGTTTTTCTGATGCCTTCACATTTGTGACATATGACATTTAATAACCTGACTGTGGTTCAGCCTATCAAATGTGCAGCAAACCATGACATAGCATCAAAACAGAAAGCTAAAATTTTAAATATGTTCTTTGTTGATTTCAAGCTGGACAGGCATTGAATTCCAAACAGAGTTGACAGTAATACTTCTTTGTAGTCACTGTAGTACTTTACAAATTCTTTATTTGGATTGTTCAAGAAATTTAGGTATGTTTCTGTAGAATCAGTATCTGTTGTTTCCCGAGGTAGCAGACAACAGCAGTGTCAATATTTGCTAAGATTTCTTTTTAATATCCTGATTTTTATGGAACTGCTGAAACAGATTATGAATTTTAAAACTGAAAGTATCTACTGGTTAGTGCATGTGGAACAGTGACAGCCTTATCAATGATTACTTTGCAATAATCCTTATTGTGAGCAAAATTAAAAATTAAAAAATTAAAAGCAAAACAAATCAGCCAACCAACTAAACAAATCCACACAAAACCCCCACACAAACCAAATTTTTAAAAATTAGCTGAAAAAAATTTCTCTTATAACTGTGGGGAATTTTATGCATATTCTAAACCTCACAGCCAACTAATATATTTTTTGTTTAATTATGAGATATACATGAGATATAAGCTACTGGCAGAAAAATTCAGGAATGAACAACTATTGGTCTGTAGTGAAAGAAAGGTTCTTGCATTCAGAATATTCTGAAGTTACTGTTTGGAAATTGCAGTCTTTCCTTGTCCTACTGCCAGGAATAGAGAAAATGATCTTGTAAAGCTTAACTTTTCCTTTCTGTTTCCTTTGCTTCCTACTGTCCCTTAAAAAATTTCCAGAGCTTTGGGCTTAAATCTATCTTGAATAAAATAGTACAGAGTATTCCTAGTGGTTATGATATCATGAAAGTTAAGTCAGGATATGTAAAAAAAATGGTATATGAATTTGATTATCAGCACATCATAGATTTCATTTTCACATGAAAAAGCAAATGCTGTTTGCAAACTTTTTTTAAGCTCTACTTCCCATAAAGTAGCCTTTTATCTAGTCTAAATATCTCCATCTCATACAAATTCCCTAAAAATGATCCATTTATCTAATTAAAGTTCATAATGTATTTGAAAACCTCTGCTCATGCCTGATATGAATATTCACTGCTATTTTCTCCTAAGATGAGCTTGGCCCATGTTAATTGCCGAAACATTATATTTACAAACTAGCTAGGATATTCTTTTCTGTGTTCTCTCTTTTCAAGGTTAGTGTCTTGTTTCCCTTGTGTGCTATTTCCTCAGTGCTGGCACCATATCCCAATGCTTATTTAATTTGCCATAAATTCACAGAAGTTAAAGAAAGAAAAGACCTATTAGGTTATTTTTTCTGCCTCTCTGCCCATTTGGGATTGATCCTTATTGTTCTTCACAAGTGTTTTGATAAGCTTAAAATCGGTTAAAATGTTCCACGTGCTGGGGTTTCTGGCATTTATTACCTTTGGGAGTTTTTTTGGGTTTTTTTTTTCTGCAGTCTGATAGATTTTTCTTTCAGGAAGTTTTATTAAATGTTCTTGGTTTCAAATTGGCATATTCCCTTTCACTGAAATGTGGTCTTATTTTTCTCTCTAGCTTTAGTAGAGCAAGTTAAATCAAGTCAAAGACTCTGAGTCACCTCATTTCCATTTAAACACTCTGTTTCCTTTGAACACTTAATAGTCTGAATTACAAAGCCTAGATCCATGGGTTTCATTTTTTATTTTGTAATAGAATACTCTCCTGTACTTTCTTGTATTGTCAGTTGCTCCAGTTATATTCTTTACAAATGTACTGTCCTTTATTTTCATTGATTTTACAACCACTTTATCTCATATACCCTCTGCAATTGAGTTACTCAGATTCACAACTCCCAACTGGACTTTGAGAGTAAGCACTTTTGCAGTCAGTCTTAAAAGGAAAAAATGGAGTTCAAAATTCCAGAAGTTGCTAATAGGACTTTCCAAAGGTCTTGCTCTGAGCGCTCTTCAAAGGCTCTAAGTAGTTAGTAGAGAAAGATAAAAAATCTGGGAAAATTTTAACAGCAGAATACAAATTATATTTATCTTTTGAAAATTAGTCTTTAGTTAAATCCCCAAAGAAGTTTCAGCCGTGCAGTTAAACTGAAAAAACTTCCTTATCTTCCTCTGCTTAGTCTGTGGTGCTTTAGCTGGGTATAATTTGAGAGGGACAATTCAGCTTTTCCTCCAGAAAACTGAGTGACCTTTATAAACATAAGGACCAGGACAAAAGAATCTCACACAGTGTTAAAAGGCAACGTGCAGGAGGTTTTGCACCATACTCCAGAATAGGCTGTGAATCAATAGTTTTACTGCTACTGGTGTTGGTATTCGAGGGTGGTCTTGGTGGATGCTGGGCTGAAGATGAGCCAGCAACGTGCTCTCATGGCAAACAACACAAACCACAGGCTGTGCTGCTTTGGTAGGGCTGTGGTTTGCACAGTAGGGCTGTGGTTATCGTCCTTCAGTCAGTGACAGTGAGGCTGCAACAGCAATAGTACACTCAGTAGTAGCAGTACACCAGTTGAAAAGAAACAGAAACTGGAAGGCATCCTGTGGAAGAATAGCAAGATATTTAAGAAGCTACACTACATGTCTAATGGACGCAGAAGAGAGGGCTGGTCTTGTTTAGTCTGACAGAGAGGTGAGAGGCTAGAGGGTAATCTAACAGTTGCTTACTGCTACCTGAAAAGTTGTTACAGTGATGATGGATCAAAACTTTTCCCAACAGTAACAGCCAAGAGACAGTAGCCACAAATTATTATTGCTTGGGAGTTACAAAGTGGACGTTAGGAAAAAGCCCACGCCAGCAGGGTAATGAAATAGAAACTGTTGTCTTGACAGATGGGAGAATCTCTGGAGTTTTTCAAGACTCATCTAAAAGTCTTGTCTGTCATTGGCAATAGGTCTTTTTCAACTAAAAGAGGACCTCCCCATGTTTCATCTAACATTTTTGTGATTCTGAGAAATTCTGAATACTGTAATTCCAAGAAACTTAAAAATCAGAATGCTGCCAGGAACAAGCTGATGTTTTCTGAGCTTTTTGTTGGAAAGTATTTTCAGTGTGTTGTCAGTATGCTTCTGTCTTGACATATGTCTATCTACCTCCTGCACTAAAGTAATGCCCCAAAGTCTCTGTATTGCTAGACTGATGGTCTGTCTGCCTGTCTTGGACATCAATGGATGTGAATTTATTTGTGCTTGTTTTGTGAACAGGGTTTGACTTAAATCAACTCAGCAAAACATTGCTGCCAATGAGGACCTTAAATTAACCTTGAATATAACCTTCCTGTTCCTTTTGGTATCTTTAGCTTTTCCACATAATTGTACAGGAAACTCATAACTGTAGATCATGACAAATGTTGTGGGTCAAAAGCAAACTGATTCAAGAGTTTACTTTACTCACCAAAACATTTTAGAGAACACTTTGCTCCGTTAGACTTATTATCCATTTCTACTATAGCCATTAAAGGTAATATTTCCATTAATGTCAACAGTTTGGGATCAAGCTCATTTAGAGATTCATTAAAAAGTAATGATAACAGATGAAGAATGGGTGAGTAATATTTTGCCCTTTAAATTGCTTATCCACTGTTTCTTTTCTAGCAATAAATGATACTGGATTTCCTAAACACAACCCCAAATATCACTGCTATCTTCCAGAAGAGAAATCTGCATATTTTAAATCAGGGTGAAATCTAACAAAAGTATAGATTTCTTGTTTGAGATAGGTATGAACTTGCATTGAGCCCTACAAAACTAATGGCAAAATGGTCTCACTGATCAGCAGAGAAGTCAAATACTTAATTACAGACTGAGACATATTTAGAACCCAGAGTCTGCAGAAGGGTCTGTGATGAGTTGCACAGAGCTGATGTGCATGGAAGTCATGAACATCTGTTTGTTCAAGAGCAGAACAAAAGCCTTGAATTTGATAAAGGATATTTTCTGTAGTGAGTTTGCATATTTTTAGTATCATTTGGAGAGACTAATAGGTTAGCTAAACTCCTAATTTCACTGTTTAGTGGAAATTTTATATTCCTGCTTCATGTTTAAAAATGTACGTTAGAAATCTGGGTATCATACTATATAATGAAATATATAGGCAACAGAAATATAGCATATTCTATAGTCTTAAAATGTCCTAAAGATGTTGGGTAATTAATGCTCAGAAGAAGAAACTTCTAAGGTAATAGCACAATATAAATCTATCAAGGCAGAGAATATAAGTGACTTTCCATAAACTGCAGAGAAAGTAACTTCGGGAGCCAAGATTGAAAATGTTAAAAATTTGGCTTTTTGCCCTGTATACACTGTAGAGCCTATATAAAATTTGAAACTCAACTAGCATTTTACAAAGAAATGAAATTTTCAAGGTTTATCATAGCAACTGTTTGAAATTACAATGATTTAAATTATAATATGAAATATTATGATCCCTATTATATATTTATTTTGAGGAAAGTTTTAATAACTATTACAGACGTTTTAATGTCTTAAGACTCTTTGTGTGGAGGATGGTAAGAAAATCCAGAATAAAGGCAAAATTTTAGGCAATTTCTTTCTTTTCACTTGTCTCCATCAAAATCTAAAATAACTCTTTCCTTCTAAGGAACTTTTTCTTTTGCGTAACACTAAGAGCCCTCAAGAGTTAGAAGATGATCTTTGAGTTCTTTAAATTTATTAGACACGTTCTTTAACATGCAAAAATATGTCCTGATTAGAGAAAATTTATACCAATTTTTCTTTTCATGCTTGCTGTGGAAAAGGAAAGAAGTGGATGAGAAACTACAAAAATGCTTCAGCATGATTCCTTTCCCTGGGCTGATCACAGAATGTGCCTGTACACAGTGTGGCCAACAGTGTCTAGGTAGCCCTACCTGAGGAGGAAACTTGGAACAGATGACCTCCAGAAGTTCCTCTAAGCTTCAATAATTCTGTGATTCTATAGCAGGTTCACTTTTTATTTAAAACTTAAATAACACCAAAACACCTTTGGCTTTTAGGAAGGGAATTGAGGTGTGATTTTTGGGGGAGTGAACTCTGATAATTCAGAAAAGACCACTATCTTCTGTATTTTAAGGCTGATTCCAATGCAGGGCTGAAGATCATTTTATTTGCAAAAATTTTATGTTATACCTGCAAAAAGGAAGTAAAGATTTGGGTTGTTTGTTTGTTTTCCCCAGGTGGAGTAGATGTTAAGAGTTCACCATTTATGTAGGTGTAATAGGGTGAGGGCTTCTAAGGAAAAAAGTAAGTGATGAAGCTCAAAGACAGAGAACATAGGAATAATTGCATTCTGGAATGAGTAATGCATACCTCATAGATTCCTGTGAAAGAAGGCAGCCACTGATTTTGTGCTCTGGCTGTCTTAGTGTCCTGGGAGAAGAGGTGTAAGAAGCAGAAATCAATCCACATCCTTTGGTAGAAAACTCCAGTTGAAAAGAGAAACATCAGAAAGTAACATTCTTCTTTTCTTAGAACCACATAGTAGTAGATTTGCATTGCTATAAAATCAAAATTTAATTGAAAAAAACTATTAATCAGGTTTTCAAAATTCATCTTTCTAAAGGGAATCCATAAGTCTGACATCTATATTTGTAAGATTTGCCTTTCTTTATGACATTCATTCCTGATGTAATTTTAAAGAACCAAGTAAAATTTTTTTATCTATGTTTACAGGTTATGTTCCAAGACTTGAAATTTAGAGCAAAGAAACTTAGAGCAAATTGTCGCTGTGGAAGTTCCATTATATATTAGATTATCTTGCACTCTTCACGGGTTTCATATAAACAAAATATTTGTCAATCAGACATTTTTCTTTTTTTTTTTGTCACTGCCTCAATGTGAAATCCAAGACATTACTTAAAACTGCAGTTAGCACTTCTAATTATCTTGATTTTTCATCTGATCACTTTCCAAATTTGTCAGACTGATTTCTTCCTATATCCCTATTTATGAAGCTACCTGCTCCAAAATTCTGCAAGTTCTTCAAATGATAAAGTTTCCTGTCATTTTGATTCTTGTTTTATGAGCTTTAGAGATGCTATTCCCAGCAAAAGTTACATGTTGCCTACATCCCATTTATATTTTAGATTCTTAGTGTGAAAAGTACCTTCCACTAGCTTTTAAATCAAAATTACCACCAGTGTCAGATTCCTGGCAATCACAGCAATTCAATTATTTCCTGATAGCAGAATGACATATTCTCCTGACTATGTTTTCATAAAATACATAAAAGCTATAAATCCCAGGAATTTGTCATTCTTCTGAGTAATAATCTATAGTACGTCAGAAAGCTTTTAGTCTTTTCTTATAATAATAACTATATTTATTTTACAGGACTTCATAGTAATGATCTATATATAATGGCCTCCAACACAAAGATTGAAACTTGGTACAGTGTAATTGTAACTGTCTTGTATTACTTAGGCACTTTCATAATTTATTATCAATTTATATTCTAAACATCTGTGTGTATTAATGTGTCTCAAAGACTTTTTTGGTGAAGTTCTCAGACTGATGAGACCAGCAGAAAATATTGGTTTGACAGCTAAAGGCTAAGAATTCTTCTTGCATGCGTGGTGCCTTTTCTTGCTAGCACTGAACCTAAAAACAAGCCACACAGACTCACCGGCTGTTTGATCCTTCCACACATGTGCCTTGCAGATGTGCCATTTTCCTCTCTGCCATCTGCTTTTCTACTATGGAAAATGAAACATATTGACAAAATCCTGATTGTAGTCCATAGCAGACATTTGAGAATATATTAAAAACACTAGTTTGCTTAAGTATTAATTTTTGGTACCTCTAGCCATTTGACCTGTCACATTTTTTTTTTTTGTTGGTTGGGTTGGTTTTGGTGACAGTTGTAAAAGAAACAAAAAAATGCTCTTATCTAACAGGCATTTTCTTCCCCAGAAGGTTCTCTCATTATGTCTTTTTGTATTTGTACATAAACATTTCATTTAGCAGTGAATTATTCCCTATATTTTCTCCAGACATTTCATCTTCGTAGCTATGCAGGGAAATGTTGTTTTTTAAATTTCTTAGATTAATATTCAATTACAACCTACTTCTTTTAATTATTTATTTATTTCTAAACCACTCACTCTTGTACTTGACCGTGAAGTAGTCCTAATTTGTTAATTTTTTCTACAATTTCTAAACCACTGTAATTCTGCTCCCATGGAGTGTCACCAGAAATCTATTTATCAGCTGCATCTTGTTCAACATACCATTTCAGGGTTCCTAAAGAGAAACAATAAAAAATCACATTCCATTCCATTCTATCAGACATTCATTGGCTCCCAGATTGCAACAAAAATTGGTTTTGTGGAGCTTTATATGGCTTTCCCTTCTCTCACTTTTACTACCATATGTTTTTTTCTTCACTTTTAATCAACCTGAGCACATTCTGAATTAGCAAAGTCCAAATTTCTGTTCACCCTCTACAGCCTATTAATGAAGGTCTCCCTTCTATGTAGTTTTTTCCTATAGCTTGGCTGTAAAAAAGTAGTAGATGTATATAAATGTATTATGCTGTCTATTTGCTTATGTAGGTAGATGATTCAGGAAACAAGGAAAGAGAGGGAAGAAAATACTTCAAATGGAGAGGAAAACCATAAGGATGAAGTTGAAAGACAGGAAATATAACAGGGCAGAAACCCTTTATAAGACATTTCATATAAGTCCTTAACACGTTAGTCTGATCTGTGCTACTATTGCTTCTGTCCCCAAAAAATCCTCAGCAAAGAAAGTGTCAAGCGACATCAAACAAAAAGACGATTTCACGAAAAACAAGAAGTTATAATCAGCATATTTAATCAATGCTTCTGAGTATATTTACAATAGAGGACACTAAATCTTTGGCACAGACAGTGAGAATACTTTATCCTAGATGACTGCAGAGTCTGTGTGGTAAAAGGATTAAATTAATTGGAGAGATTCAGAAGAAGAAAACCTCCAGGATCGAGCAGAATTAAAGCCAACTTATTTACAGGACAAGAGAACTAATGTCATTCACAACAGAGAGAAATAAAAAATTAAGGTCTCTAAAGACTAAGAAGGTAAAATAAGGAAGCAAAAGCAATACTATAACTTTCAGCCACTGAAATAAAAGTAAGATGTGCAGAAACCAAGACTGCAACTGCATTCAATGTCTGCAAGGAATTTTACAAAGGAAAATAAAGAAACATTCAGGTTGGAGTTATGTTGATTTCCAAGTAATGCACTTACCAAAAAAAAAAAAAAAAAAAAAAAAAAAAAAAAAAAACCACCTATTTTATCCTACCTGCTTATGATTGTAAGTCAGATGACTTGTCTTCTGGTGGAGAAAATATTAGTGTGCACCCACAGTGCCACTAAAATTCTCTGCATGAGACCTTCCATTCACAAAACACAGGAGTATCTGAAGCCCAGACCTTGACACCATTTGATAGGAAGGATATTTCAAGCATTATATTATGTAGGCTCAAGATACATTGTTTTTAGACTTTCAATAGTGTTTCTCAATAAGCAAAATATAAGGTATTTCTTTTAAATTTCAAGCCATTCGATGGAATTATTCCTCAAGGAAATCAGCTGCTGTTACTATGCATCACCATTTTATTTCAAATTCATAAATCTGTATTGATTTTCTGTGGCATATAATATTTGGGTAATAGCTCAAACAAAACCCATCTGGCATAATCAGCTGGGGATGCTGAATTTAGTGAATCAGACTGAAAAGTTACAATATGCTGTGTCAGTAACAACATGTCAGATATTCAAGAGGTAATAACTAAAGGCACAAAAGAAAGAGGAATAAAATCATAATTTAAATAGAAAAAGAATAGAAAAAGATGAAGCAATAAAAAGTAAGAGTTTATTGCATAAACAAATGTACACAATAAAGGTCTAAGTTTGAAGAAGAAGAGAATTTAATAATTAATAAGCTATAGGCTGGCATTTGATTTACACAGCCAAAGAAGGCATTTATTACATGATATAAAGCAGGGAGATATTGCTTGGATTTCCTAACCTGTATTCTAAGTAGTAAAGTGAGTGCTGCAGATATCTGATATTCATGAAGTTCCTGCACTGGAAAGAATATCACCACATTTGCTTGTAATTTAATATTTCACTCAATGTTAAAGACAGCAAAATAAAAATAGATCTAAAGCCGTTAAAGAACCTTCTATTAGTACCCAGAGAAATACATTTGTCAAGTATCACCCTCTGGCTTCATTTTAGGCCTGAGTGAATATATAATCTTTAATTCCTAGGCAGGTATTGGCAAAATGAAGTTTGGGAAAATTCTATTAGTAAGTAATGAGTAAGGAAAACTAAAGTACTTTTAATTTTTTCTATTTCAGAAAAAAATGACACACTCCCAGTTAATCATATAGTAAGTGTGCTATCACAAAATAACTTGCTATATTATGGGTTTTGGAAAGGTGCAGTTAGAGGAATGAAACAACAGCAAACATTTGATCAATTTCGAGCTAGAGTAGAACATGTAAGTACTGCTGGTGTTTTGTAGTGTGGAGTGCACCTCCAGATAACACCATTTTATGACAATACAGAGAGAAATAAAGCACTAAATGTGAAATAACTATAGTTTCCTTTTGTCTTAGATAAGACCTACTCTGTCAGAAATATTCTAATACATCCATATGTAACAAGTTTTGGTTGTTTTTGTTGAAATTTTTACTTGGTTGGTTGTTTTTTCTTCTTTTTCTAAATACACAATATCTAGCAGGGCACTTAGGGAGGATGGGAGCTTTTTGAGATCAATTATTTAAGCTGTCTTAAACACTACATGGGGGATAGGTTATATGCATGAGGTATATGGCAGTTGAATACAATGGGAATTTATATTATTGATTAAAGATAAAGAGAGTTAAATTTAGGAAAAAATGAACCATACTTCTGCAGCCTACAAGAGTACATATCTTACCATGCCTTCATTGAAGTCAGCAATTCCAAGGTTAGCTAAAATGTTCAGACTAAGAAAAGGATATAAGTACCCTCCAACCACAACTTCTAATCTCAACACTAGTAGAGCTTGAGGTATTAGTAAATTGAGATCTCTACTGGCACAATATTCCTATGCTTTCATCCTATCTCTTAGTTTCTAATAAGTTTTTATGTTACCCCTATGGTAAAAGATAAATTTTTCAACTTGACAGCCCAATTAAATTTATTTCTGTTCTTTTTAACAGAAATACTCAAATTTTTATTCAAATATTTTATACAAAAAACAGTAAAACCAATATTACTGTGTTGCAAATTCAAATCAGAAAATCATATTTAGTAGTATTAATTTCAGCATCATGGTTGGAGACTGCCATCTGTCCTCTGTTTCATGGGGTTATCAGGAGCTTTTGATAAAATCTGAAAATGAGATGGAAAAGTAAAGTGCTTTCATTCTGAATTAATTTTGCAACTAAAGAGCCATACTGTTTATGATTTCTAAAAAGTCAGTTTGACTCATTATAAGTGAATAAAAAATATCTGAACAGCAAGGTAACAGTGAAAAAAAAATCTACTTAAGTCAAGAAAGAGCTTTACTACTGACTGTAAGAGACATAAGATTTAACTCAGTAGAAACTGGGTTTCTCACACTAAAATTTAGTGTGAGATTTTTTGGTGTCCTGAGTTTTTGTTATAAAATAGTTATACAAAGTTTAAACCAGAGCCTCAACCATAGAGGAAGCATGCTTAGGAAGAAAATTTTGTCAATTCAAAGTTCTAGTTATTTTCTTTGCTGGAATGCTTTCATTGAAACAAAATGTATATGTAAAACTACAGAAAATATTTTTTCAATTTAAATTAACAGCTGGAATCCTTAGTACACACATGGAGAAATATACATTGCTTATGCTTAAAATCAGTCTGCCAGTTCTCAATTATTGCATTTTAAATATACATCTTTGTTTCACAACATTAGTTCAGAACTGAATGTAAACTCAAGGGCCTGTTTCCCCCATATAATTCAGTAGTATATTTGAACTGCATAAAGGATTTCTGAGCAACCTGGTATATCCATATCAAGTAGCAGTGAAAGAGAATTCAGAGGCAAAAATAATTAGCAATTCTGCAACACTAGTTTGCTTGCAACTTTTTAGTATATCTTTACAATGCTTCATTGGACAGACTCCAAATACACGCTAAAAAAGTAGATTTTGGAAAATAGGGTTGTATATAATTTTTGTATTCTTAAGCTAGCGCTAAATGCATTGTTTGAGCACACAATTTACAGTCATATCATCTTTTTTACTTTTTCACTTCGCATCTCTTTATTTTAGAACACATCTTCATGTACAGAATTGGCACCAGAGTTAGAGTGTTAAAAAAGAAATGCCAAAAGTGCTGTCTAATGTGATGCAAAAGAGGCTCCCTTGCTCAAGCTCAGACAACTACAGGTGACGGTGAGCGTTCAGTATATCCTCATCACTGGATCAGGATTTAGATGTGGATCCAACAAGAGGGGCCGAGAAACTCTTCTTGACTCACTACTGCCAGTTTGTCAGATTGCTGCTGAACCAAGAGAGCAATGTTTGCTCTTGTAGCCTAAAATTTCTAGTGGTCAGAACTCCAATTTTTGTTAATGTGTCCTAGCCACAGCTCTGACTTAGGTATGTGATTTTTTAAGGGGAAAAGTTGTAACTTTGGTATTTGCTGTATTAACTGTTTTACTATTAGTTGATTTATTGTTCTGTCTATGTATCTATGTATCTTTGTATCTTTGTATCTTTGTATCCATCTATCTATCTATCTATCTATCTATCTATCTATCTATCTATCTACATACCTACCTACATACCTACCTACTTACCTACATACTTGCTTATTATTTGTAGCACTTGGTGTGAAGTGTTAATGGCACCATGTCTGTGAGACTCTTATTTTTTTTTATAATTTGCATAATCTTAAATGTAGAAGGAAAATATGACATTAAAAAAAAAGCCCAAAAAACCCAACAACAACCAAATATTAAAACTAAAACCTAAAACTAATATATATATATATATATACATAT
>JACBWW010000061.1:1101564-1200278 GCA_020086605.1 Lanius collurio | reverse complement strand
TTTTTTTTTTTCATTAAGTGATAATGCAAATAAATTTTCCTGTTATCAGGCCTCTAATCCCTCTGTCCTTGAGATGCTGTGTTTTCAAAACTGACTTGCAGACCTTACTTGGAAAAATCTGATTAATGATAAAATTTGTCCATGATTAGTCACATTTTCTTCAGTTCTTATTTGCAGATGAATTTTAGGTGCTTTTTCATCAGTCTTTTATTAAATAGCTTTTATTTTTAGAACCTGTTCAAAACAATAAACATTCAGGTTAAAAAGTGCATTTTTTTTCTTCTATTTTGTCAAGCTTGAGTGAAACTTCAAAGCTGCTTGCCCTATTCCTAAAGACACAAAGAACTGCAAATTGACAGAAATGCACAGATCATCTCTGAAAAAAAAACCAAAAAAAACAACAAAACAAAAAACCCAACCAATATGCCTGCATAATGCTTATTGCCTGATACAGTATTTAAACAACATTATCTTCTGTGATCAAATTTGAGTAAGAGATAATCTTCGTGTTCATATCAAGGGAGTAATCAGCTGGTGATGTGCACCCACTTTTGTTCAGTTATGTATGTACCACAAAGTCTGAGCCAGGCAGTGTGCAGTGTGTATAATCTGAATAAAATAAGCCAAATGAAACAAAACTTTTATATTTCAAAGTGTTTTAGGACCTGTAAAGATTTAATCAGCTCACATTGATTTTATGGCATGGTGTTCTGCTTCTTAATGACTAAGTCTGGTAGATTTTCACTTTTTATGAATCCAGACAAAGAAGGATGACATTAAAAAATAGAAAGACAATTTTTTTTTTTTTTTAACATGGATTTTTTTGTGTAGAAAATACTGCAACAATATTACTTTGGCATTAGAAGAGCAGAAAAATCAGTTAAATTTATGATACCCATTAACAATCAAATTAAAACTAGCATCACTATAAGGTAACATATAGAATCCCAAATGTATCGAAAAGTTCTAGCAATTACTGAACTTTTAACTTCTGCCTAGTTTCCTTTATTTCACTGGGTGCAGTAACTACTGAACAGGCAAATAAAACTTGCTAGGATTTATCTCATAAGATTTATTTATTCACTTTTAACAAATTAGCAGGAATATAAGAACTGTTATTGCTGAAAGGATTTTAGACTAGTCTCCTGTGACAGAATTGAATTACAAACTTTAATTGTCTGTTCTGAAGTGCTATATTATCAACAAATATAACTGTGGAGAGTAAATTAGTAAGTTTTCTTAGAGTTATTTTTCTCCTACTTCTGGCTATTGGGACTACTGGCATATTGTTCCATGTCCAGACAAAATTGAAATTCAGTCAGTCAGGCACAAATGTTTTTGTATTTGGCTTCTAGGTGTTCCAAATTATTAAGCTACAGATAGTAGTTGCTCTCTCAGATGTTCTTGGAATCTCAAATGAAAACTATGCTGCTAATGTCCAGGAGAATTGATATTTTATATTTACATGTTCCTCTGGAAAATTATATTTTGCCCCTTGATTTCCTCACACAGTTCCCTTTACACTGATTAATTTTCAAGGTTAGCCTTTGAATAGGCATTTCAAACTCTTCAGATGAGATAGAGAAAGTCTTGAGAGGGCTTCTTTACACATTTCAGAATAATTTCTGCTGTTCAGAGTATGGGAAGTTAAAAGGTCTTTTGAGTGGAATGATTCAGCTGGGAAAATCTCGAGGAACAGTAAAGATATCTGAACTCATTCCCACCCCATGTTCCAGAGTATCTAATGGAGGTGAAATGGAGTGTTTTCCAGAAATCTTCATTTTCCTGTTGGTGTGGAGTGTCCTATACCCCACTGGCACATACCAGATAACTTTCAAAGATCAGCCTGTCTCTTTCCCCGTTCAGGCTATTTTTGGTTTGTCTGTATATTTTGTGGAAAGCTTGTAGGATTATAGGAGGCCGAGTAGACAGGATGGGGTAGGGCAGGGGAACTGATGCTGCTCTCTTCTGTGCATCACTGAATGGAACCAAAGAGTAGGGAAGGCTAAAATACACATATGCATGAACATGCAGATGAGTTGTGGTGAATTCTTTAAACAAATTCAGAAACACAAAAGGAAACTGGTGTTGCTACATCATCCCTGAAGTATTTCTTTGGAGAGCAGCCTCCCTCTATCAGTGTACTAAATTCTGAGTGTTTCCCAGTGGTGTTTGCATTTCTGGCCTTTTAATGAATTCTATAGTAGAAAGCTGCTCGGTTCTTACTTGTTGCTTGAAACATGTATTCTGTTTCATTTGTTCATGTCACATTTGTTTAATGGGATTTACTTTCAGTTAAGACATTGTTTAGGTAGATTGTGAACAGCAAAACTATCCATGTAACAACAGCTGTTGTAGTCAAAGACCAAACATATCTTAATACGATTTCACTGAAAATCAGAAAAAAATCAGGAGTTATATATTGGGCACTTCCCATGAAGTTGGCAAAAGTCCCAGGAAAGGCTTAAAAAAATTGTTCTCTTTTTTTTTTTTTTTTTTTTAATTTTAGAAATGAACTTCACTTGTGTTATTATAATTTTACAATAATAAGGATGGAGCCCCCAGCTTTCTTATGTTACCTCATAGTGATGCTAGTTTTGATTGTTAAAGAGCATCATAAATTTAACTGATTTTTCTACTCTACTAATGCCAAAGTAGTATTTTTGCAGTATTTTGTTTTGATACATTAATTCACCTCCCTAGAGTTTGGGTTTTTTTGTTTTTTTTTTTAAACAGTGAACATATAAAGAAGAGAATTTTTATTAAGAGTTACTGTAACTAGATATGAAAAGGGGTTTGTGTCTATATACGTCTGTAATAAAAATTGGGGTATTCTCTCCTCTCAACCCCTGAGTGGACAAATTTTGACAGTATCAAGCAGCCTTATGCCTATGTTGAGGTGCATCCTCTCTGTTGATATGTAGATAGTTGGTGATCTCTGTATCTGATGCTCTCTGTAGAACTGTGAAACCTTCTTGAATTCAACAAATTAAAGATTCAATCTGAAACTGACAACAGCCCTCTGGATGAAAAGAAAAATTAATCTGCATCTTCAAGTTGGAAGACCAAGCCAGTACAACAAAACAGGAACCCAACAAAATTCTCTCAAACTGTTGTATCATAGTGTATCATTGAGTAGTGTCTGCACCTGGGAATAAGGGTTGTCACATGGGCTTTAGATGAAACTATTTCCATTTCTATGTTTAATCAATGTCTAAATATTTTTTATTAGGAAATCACAGTCAGAAAAACAATTTAACCACCACACTTCATAATATGTCTTCTACAAATCAAGCATATATAATTTTCTATGCAAATCAGTAAAACTATACTTATTGTAATTGTCTCACACAGCTGGCATTAATTACGGGTGGAAACTCTCTGCAAGCTTTCCAGCTGCAACTTTTGTGTACACTGAATAGCAGAAGATCCACTGAAGAGTTCAGAAGAACCACACGCCAAGGAGTCCAATTATGTGACCAAAAGTATATTTCCTGAGGAACTCAAATCCTTTCTGTAGCATTGAATCACCAGGGAAATAACAGAAATCCAAAAAATTGTTGAATGTTAATAGAAAATAAATATTTTTACTAAGGTTTAATGAAGCATTAGTGAGTGAAAAAGCGAGGGGAAGATATTAAAAAAAAAAGTGCATAACTTGCTATTTCTGAGGGCTTATGAAGTGAGACGGCCTATGGAACAACATTCCAGTGGAAAAAAGAAAGTATCAAGAAAAGTAGGTCTACAAGAGGGCTTCCACTCTGTCCCCTTCTCCCCCTTGCTTCCTTTTCTCTACACACTTAACATCACAAAATAAAAGTCTGCACTGTTGAACTGGCATTTGGTTTCTTTTGCACCTTGGTCTGGGAGAGGACTTTAACATAAAATCGTAATGCTTGCCTTGCAGTTCTTGTCATCCTCCCTCATTACTTAAAATAGATTAGTTGTGGGACTCAATCATTTATGGTTGATTGCTGCCTGATCTTCAATTCTTAACAATTGTGCTGCACCATTTGAAATTGCTTCTGTCTTGAAACTGAGATAGCTGATAATCCTTTTGCTGTGTCAGCCTCATACGTGCACAAATATGAAGGGTAATGAATGGTTCACCCTTGCATCCTACTCTAGCTTTTCTTTATGGATGATCCTATTTAACTATTACATAGTTACCTTTTGGTTTGATGACATTCTTTCATGAAATAACCTTTATTTTTTCAAGTTAAATATGATAAAATAATTGATTTTATTTTTAGCTTGTATTTTAAATATTTTTAAAAAATGCTGCTAAAATACAACGTGAAAGATAAAGTATTACATTTGGATTTCTTATGTTGGTATGGTTATTTATTGCCTTCCCATTTTTAGATACTTTCAAACAAGCTTTTACCCTTTCTGAAATTTCAATTTTAGTTGTCTAGTTTCATCTTCATTGTATTACTTGTCTATTTTTTCAGCTCTTTTATCTTATAATGACAACAATTTATTGTGTTCATTACATGCCACATTGATGAAGACAATATTGCACACATAGTGATACATATATTACATAGCTGCATGCATTGTAATGACATTAATAGCTAAAATAACAACTTATTAGTATATTGAAAATTGTATTCAGAATAGAGACTCACTGAAATGAATCACTTTCTGCAATCAAGTGTGGGAAGGTACTAATATATGGAAATACTTTTTGATATGCCCAAGAATATCAGTGCCAAAGCATGAATGTGGGTGTACTTGATTTACTTCCTCTATTTTGTTATGATACATATTTAGTAGCTTACGATTCCAGAATTGGTGTGGAGGAATTCTGTGGGGGGAAAAAAAAGTTAGTTCAATTTATACCGAATTTATCTTCTTGTTAGCTACTTCCAGAAGCAACCATCAGAATAAAGGCAGGATGAGAAGAAAAAAAAAATGTTTACTCAGTTTTTATTGGCAGCCTTCTCCCAGCACAGTGGGTTTATGTCCAAGAATGTGCATGTTTAACAGATTGCTTCAGACTCTAAGTCATTAATCACTTCCCAGGAAACCAATATGCTACATAGAATTTAACATTTTAATGCCATAACTGAATTACATTCAATTTCTTTAGCATAAGATGACAGAATCATCAACACTGTGTTCCAGTTTCTGCTATTCCTATTGACTCTTTGACCAGACTCTTTAGGTGATACTTAATTTCTTAAGGCAACATGCATTATAATCAGTGAAAAGGTGTGCTTTCAATGCAATCATAACTAGGTAAGGCCTGAATTTGAGGATCTGATTGTCCAAAATTGTCCAAAAAGAACACAGTATTTTGTGGTCATTATTTGTCTCTTCATCTGATACTATCTAATGTACATATTGGCAGATAAAGAGGATGATAAAAAGCCCGTTCTTTATTTTCTAATTTTGGTAATTTGTGTGGGGCTTATGCTTACATTTTATTTTTCCATCACCAACGTGTAAAAAAAAAAACCAAACAAACCACCCTTGGCTGCTGACACTTCATCAAGGAAAACTTCAATTAACTCTCTGAAAAATCTTGTCAACCTGGACCATTTAGAAAAATCTCTGTTTATCTCTACACTCCACAGTTGAAAAATTTGAGGCCAAGCTGGCGGGGGGTAATAATTTCTAACAATTTTTTTTTTTATTATCATTAACATGCTGAAATTCCAAAAACTTTAGTGAACTACTCTAGGGGTCACAAGAAGAAAGCAACCCCAAAATCAAGGCTCCTATTTGTGACCCCACTTCTTGAGCTTGTGCAGTTATACACCTGTTCTATAACACAGTTCAGTGGAAGGTTGCTGGGAAGAGTCTCAGATTTGGTTCTGCTTCATCAAGGCCAGAACTGAAACTTCTGTCTCTTTTTGCAGCTTGTGCATGGATACCTGTGGTGTTTTCTCCAAGTTTCACCACTGAAAATATGTTGAGGACATATGCTGCAGATGTTATTAACCTTTCCTTGCAGTAAGGTGCTAATTTTATGAGCATACTTTTGAGAAGATAGTCCCACTAAAAGATTTCTGCCTTTAAGGATAATAACCATAGCTTTATTTTTAGACAAAATACCCTCTTTACTAACAGAAAAAAAATCTCCAACAGACTTTTTTATTGTATTAGCCCATCTTTGAAGACAACACAGGCATCTCAGTTATCACAAGTCTTTTTCTTTAAATATTTGAGAACTCTGAAAATCGGAAGTTTCTGATCAGATGATCTTTCAGATCACAAAAAATTCTTTACAAGTAGAGGGCCATCCATCACAAGCTTCCCACATCTCAATTGGCTGTACGTTTCTCACTGATTGAAGCTCATTTGGCAAATGGCAGAAGAAAGATTTTGCATCTCTTGTAAACCGTGAGAAATATTCAGCAGCACTTCAATGAAAGCAATACACCCAATTTAAGCTTGCTTTCTTTTGGCATTACTAGTTTCCTATTTTACTGGACTGAATTGGTTAACATGGAGTGTGAAGGTAAAATATGACAAAAGACAAAAGCTTTTCTTTGCTTGTCTATTTCACCATGATAACCAGTACTCACTTGTGCTTTGCTTTGGCAACTTAGGTCTCAAGCACTAATATGAAGCCAGAAATAGACCCCAGGAATTCCACACTGCAATCTACTAACTGACAGAGGAAGAGTCCGAAAGACATTCAAGATTAAAAAAAAAAAAAAGAAATAAATCCCTGGTGTAAGGATCTTGGGCACTGGGGTCAGCTGTACCCATAAATTTAGCTTCCGCAGAGGCTTGCTAAAAACTACAAAGACCAAAAACATCCAGGGGATGATGAACTCATTTCAAGCCTTTGCAGATGTTTGATTCTCTAGGTATATCATTTTTATGACCACCAGCTGAAGTACTGTCACTCACCTTGAAACAGCCAGCCAAGCTTGTTCCACTTAAGGCCCTGATGATTCCCTTTTATGCTCTTTTCCAGCTTCTTTTTTTTTTTTTTTTCCTCACAAACACAGGTGGGTATTGAATGAATTATTTGACAATATTGTTGTGAAAGAATTTCAGATTATTGGGAAGTAAGAAATTCCCCTCAGAATGTATCCTCTCTAACCTCTTCTATTTTAATTTGAAATTAGGTTCAATGTCACATCAAATAACACTTCAAAAGTGCTACTAACAAAGTTCACTTCTCTTATTTTTCTTTGGACAGCTGTTGCAGTGTTGCATGAGGTGCTGAGAGTAATGCCTTGAAGTGGCTACCTGAAAACAGATGATACACAAGATTAAGGGAATAAAAGCAGGTATTTATTGAAGGGCCTTCAAAGGTACACCATGGGCAGTCAAGAGGCTACACCCAAGATGGATCCCGGATCATGGGTTTTTCACACTTTTTTAAGTTTGGTCCATTTCCATATCAGGGTTAATTCTCCAATTACAATTGCAGGCGATGAAGTAATTACCCCAAGTTTGTCCCCCCATTCAAAGGCTTTGGTGTACATATTTTGGGGCCTGGGACAACAAGATGTCCTTGGAGTGCAAACCTAGAGAGGGCTTGTTATGTCTAACCAAAATGAGAGAACAGTAGCTCAGAGGGTGTATGAAGTTTCAGAGTTACACACTAGGCAGTACAGGATCTGAAAAATATAAAAGTTAAAATGTAAGGCGTCAAGTCTGCATCACATAGTCTATGTTTTCTATTCCTTTTGAAAAAAAAGTAATGAAATTCTATCTTTGTTTCTTTGTCCTTTGAGGTGGTTAAACAGATAAAGAAAATTAACGTAGAACTCCCTTTCTGCCCGATACATTACATAATTTCTCATACAGTTTTGGTTGTTAATATTTCCAGAGACATGAGAGATTGTTGTAAGTTGTTTTGGAGCATGATAGTGTACCCCAGCCAAACCATCTTTAGTTATTCCTATTGGAGCCCTTTGAGAGAGACCAGGCTGTAATTACCCTCACCAGCTTCACCTGGCCATCCACCTTCAGCTGCAGCAGATCAGCTCCTGGAGGGTTTTTAAGCCCAGTCAGAAGGTTCAGTCAAGAGAGAAGAAGAGGAGAAAGGTGGGATGGGTTTATGGCTGCTCCCTGTCCTTTGCTGTCTTGTTGGTTGGATTTCCTGCACTAACTTGGCTGCTGATCACTGGATGGGTTTTGCTGCTGCTATCGTCTTGACTCTGCTTGCCTGGATCGAGTGCATCAAGGATTGAAAGGTAAACTGTACTAAATTGAAAATGGATTGGGAAAGGAGAAGCTGAAAAACTAAGTACCAAGACAGCAAGGAATAGATTTAAAGGACTGTGCTGTACAGGACTGTGCTGTACAGGATCTTATTTTCTGAAAAGTGTGTGCTGAGCTCTTGGATGAAGTAGAGGGACTAATCAAGCAAAATGTAATCTCATGCCTCAGCTGCAAAATGTATATGTACTGTATTATGGATAAGTTGGTAAAATAGACAGTCTAAGTACAGCGTTAGGTAGAAGTACTGTGTTAAGTGAAAAGCAAGTAAAATATGTATGTACTCTGTTGGGTAAAAATAGAGTAAGATAAGTAGTGAGTTATGTATAAGTAAATGAACACTATAGGTTATGCATAAGAATGTAAAAGTAAGTAAAATGTGTAAGTATAAGATAAGCAATCAAAATACACAAAAGAAGTAGTAGGTATTATTGTAAAAATTGGAAGATGTGGATTCCCACATAATGCCCAAAGAGGTGATGCATATTTTAGAGTATTTTAAAGCTTTTGTGTAATCATAATGATTTGTTGTACAAAAGTGCTGAGTTCCTGCATGAGATCTGCTACAGCTGAAGGTGCATGGCCAGGTGAAGCTGGTGAGGGTAATTCCAGCCTGGTGTCTCTCAAAGGGCTCTAAGAGGAATAACTACAGATAGTTTGGCTGGGGCATGCTATCATGCTTCAAAACGACTTACAAAAAAGAGATTACTATAATTGCAACATTCCATGGTTTGTTTATTTATTTTTTTTTTTACTAGTCTCTCATTTTTCTCCGTATGTTATTATTTTTGCTGTTTCCTCTTACTGCTGTTGTAATATATTGATTTTTTTTTTTTTTCTTTCCCAATGGCTTCAAAACTTAGGAAAGAGTTACAGTGATAGAAACAGTTTTCTTTATAACAGATAGCTACATTTAGAAAAGCTAGTAGACCACATGTCTATATTGAAGAATTGTGGAAGGAAAGATGGGAGGAAGGCAGACACGCATATCGAAAATTTAAGGAGAAGGGTAAAATAAAGAAAATTTTAAATAACCTAAAAAAAAAAAAAATTCTACTCTAAAACAGAACCTCTAGGTAACAACAAGGTTTTTGGGAAATATTTTTAAATAATGGGAAGTGAAAAGGGGAAAACTACTACTGAAAAGGGAAAGAAACAAACAAAAAGAAAATGTCTCTGTTTTTCCTTCCAAGAAAAAGGCTTGTTCCAGCATTATCTGGTGTGTGTTACTTTAAGCATCTCTTGATTTGGCAACTGGTCACAAGCATTCTTACTACAAGGTATGCACCTGAGAATGCAGAGCTTATAAAAAGGAACCGAACAGGTTGAAATGAAGAATCTGAGTGGCAATGCTTTAAAAAAATATTTTTTAATTTCTTTTTTTAATATGATTTCATTATAGGACAACATGGGAAAGTGATTCTTTAATGTGTCATTAATATCTTTGCCTGTCAAAGATTATCCATCAGCAGTTGAAGATGATGTCTGAATGCTATTAATGATACATTACTACAGTTTCTCCCACTGTTTTTCTAATACCTGCAAGACATTTACATTCATGATGTAGATATTATTTCTGGTCAAACACAGAAAGAAACTTGTCTCAGACATATAAAGTTAATAATCAAGCATGCAGACAGTAGTAAAGACTCATCAGTCACCTCCCATTAGCAAATACCTGTAAACCTCTGCTGATTTATTTTTCCAGACTCATCTCCCAACACATCTAAGCAACCTCAATCCAATTTAATTTCAACCTAGTAGCAGGTGCTACTCTGAAAGATGATGTGGGAAAGCTATTTGTAGCTCTGCCAATATGAACAACGAGCATAAGCTTCTTTATTCCCTTTCTACAAAAGGACATGCCTAAACTTTCTGACCTTACAGACTCCTAAAGTGACCATTACCACCACTTTAACATTGTGGTCCTTCTGAATAAAACAAGTTTTCAAATTCTCAAAATGCAATGAGATTTCTTCCATTAATTATATAATACCTGTTTCATAACCAGAAGTGTTGACAGATAGAGAGGACAGCTACTGGTATGTAGTGGGACACACAAAGAGAGGCTCAGCAGACACTCCTGATGCCTCTCCCCACATGAATACTTGAAACTACCAAACTTTTAGTTTGCTTTCTCAGGATTTTGAGGCATGAAATTTCAATGTTGTCAACAAATTAATTTCCTTATGTCACATCCCAGCAGAGAGGACTATTCTTAAGAAAATAAACTAAGAAATGTGAGTCCAGGGGGAAAAAAAAGCCAAGGAAAACAAAATGGCTTTTTACACTTAATATATTAAAATATAGAAATGAAAAATAAAGAAAAAAAACATCAGATGTTGCAGTATATTGGGTGTTCCAGCTTCTATCGGTCTGACATTTCACCAATGAGCCAGAGTGGCTTGGTTAGGCACCTGGTGGTTGCCAGGCTTTCACCAGCCTCCCCAAATGCAGCATCTCTTTAAGCTTCTCCCAGTTGCAGTGGCAGTCTTCACTGCAATAACCATTGTTTCAAAGCAGCTGTGGGAATTGTGCTGGGGGACTTTTAGTCAGCCCAAACATGTTCTAGATGGAAGAATTTCAAATGTCATATTTATTCACCCAGGAGTTCACATAGCAACTTCTGCTGCAGGCTTGTGTCCTGAGGGCTGTTATGCCATGAAACTGCCAGCATAACTGGGAGATGAAATCTTTACATGAGCCCTGCTGAAAATTTCATAATCTTGGAAGCTTGGTCCTGAGAGCTGATAGCCCCAGGCACTTGCATGCCATAGAACTAAAATACCCCTAACTTAGAACATTAAATAAGCCCAGACCACATAGAAAGAAAGTTAGTTCTGTGGTGCTTGAAACACAGTTTTTAAGGAGGTATTTCAGTTGGCTCATTGTCACATGAGAGGTTAAAAGAAGTAATGGAAAAGCAATGAGGGATTTCATGGTTCCTAGAAGAATAATTTTACTGGAGAAATTGATGCAACAGCAGTATTACTTCCTCTAACAGTGATGTATATCATCCTAATTTTCTTCTGGAAGTATGAAGATAAATGGAAAAGAAAGTAGTTGATGATGTTTTGTTACACTGATGCTTGCATGTATGAAGAATTGGCAACAGCTTTGCCAGAGATCTGGGAGTTGAGATTGCCCTTCTTTTTCAGGGAGCAGTTATTTCTCATTAAAATATCTCTAAACACCTCTGTTGCATGAACCTTAGCACTTGCTTCACTGTCAGATTTTTGCAGATGGCTGATGATTTCACTGATAGGTCAGAAGTCTCTTGGTCTAATCCTCTTTCAGAGTCTCTCCAGAACCAAACTTCTGGATGGGATTGCTCTCTCTGCAGTGCATGGGTGGCAATCCTTTCCCAATTCCCTTGTCTTTGACAAAAACAAATGCAACCGTTGTATTTGAAATTAGCTCTATGGGTATAAGACAAAGATGACATATTTTACTGTATTATCAGTCCATTCTTTGAGCAGATATGACCCTGTACAATATTGAGGATGCTGTCAGTATCACAGGATGGGATCATTTGGATGTATTTATGTATCGAAAGCCATGGACTGGAGCAAAGGTAGGACTGCAGTTCTGTGAGTTTTAGGGGTAGCAATGACAACAGAATGATGGCTGTTAGCTCCACTCGCCCTTGAAAGAACTTGCAGTCCTTTTCCTTTTTAACCTGTCAAGTGAGAAGGGAAGAGTCCAATCCTTCTAGGTGACACTTAGGAGTGTGTGTTAAATCATGTTGGAAAGGTAGAGGGAATAAAATAATTCGTTGTGAATGTGCTAACCCAGAAAGGAGTCAAAACTGGCTTTGATCTTCTTCTATTGTGTTGATATACACATTGCAAAGGTGTTTGGCACTGTTGTCTAACTTAATTAACCTGGCAGACAGTGCCTTCTGCTGCCTTTCCCTGTGTTTTTGTGGACTTTTCCTTTTTTTCAATTTGCTTTGATCAATGTAAGCAAGTGGAATCCCTGAAGCAGATGAAGAATACAAATGTATGCACGTGCTTCTTTCTTCCTGCCATACCACGAGATCTGTTCCAAGTGGCCTTTTATCTCTTCCTGATTTTTTTCACAACATAGGAATTCCTCTCTTATAGCAATTATACACGTGTTTCACCAGGTAAAACTGTGACTGTCCTGTCTGGCGTATGAATAATGGTTGTATTCACAGAACATCACTTCTATCCTGACTGCAGAATGTAGTGTAGGCATGAACGGTGTGCAATTCCCTAAAAATTAGGAAATTTTGCCTCGGTTTCTACAGAGGACTCATCTAAAAAAGACGTGAACAGCTTGTGGATACTTGAGAGTCTCAATAACTATTAGTTGTTAGATGCAGCAGTAAGCAAGTTTGCCTAATACCAAAAATGGGGTAAGAGCATGTAAATATAAAACTAAATGTTTAATTGAAAAGTTTCAGTACACCTAACTAGGAATTTAACATTTATGTGTGCATATCCAAGATGTGGTATCTTGGAAATGCGAGTTCCCCACCACAGATTCTGGGCACCAGAATGCCATTTAAAATATTTCAAATTCCACTATTACTATTTTGATGTTGATAATCACTGTAATTATACTATCTGATTCACTTCTCACCTAAGACTTTCTGCTTGTAAATGCTAAGGATGCACACCAGCATTTTTGTTGTTGATGTTCATTGTGTGGTAATTATACTTATCAAAATACACTTTTTGCAAGAGGTATTTAAAATGCAAACAGTGGCCCTAGAATTTTCTGAAAGAAAATGTGGTTAAATCTTAACAAACTCTGTTAATGGAATCAGAAAGCAAGTTCAGTTTGCTCATAGCCTTTAAGTTTACACCAAATACTCAAATAATTAAACTACCCTTTATAAGTGCAAATCCATTCTCTTTGCCTCCTTGTAAAGACAGTGATATTAATATAATGAAAGGTGAGAGGATAGCTTATGCTTGTTGACTACTAATTCAGCAGTATAGCTTCTGGAAATTTTTGTCATTTATTGCTGCTCAGGAATTTATAACCTGAAGAAGCTGGTGATAATGGGCTTTAAGCCTTACAAACTCCCCAAACCACTGGATTAAAGAAGCTGCTGTATTCTGTGTAGTCCCTGAAGCACACTTTAATGGTTCTGCTGAAAGGGTATCAATCATACAGGAACCGTTCCACAAAGTTACACTGAGGCACTCCAAGATGGTTAAATGTTTTCATTTTCTGTAATGCAATACATTTGTAAAACTCTATCTAGGAAGCCTAGCAATTAGAATCTTGGCAGCAAAAATTATGCAATCAATTTTGCTTTGTTTTTGATTTCTGTAACTTTGAACTCTTAAGTATTATGGACCTCTCCTTTTTTTTTCTTTTTTAAAGACATTTATGTTTCAGCTTTTTTTTTCCCTATGTTTTTCTATTCATAGGTGGGAATTTGAAAACTGATATGATTTTCTTGTCATTTATAGGTGTGATATTTTTTTGATTAGTTTCCAGATGTGATCATTCGTGGTGGTTATCCCTGTATGCTGGCAATTTTTCTTCTTTTGGTTATCCATCAGAAAATCTGTACATTTTTATAGAAAATATAGTGAAGTATTCTCTTTAAGACACTTACCTTACTAGGAAAGTTAGTATTTTTTACATATCATTACAATTTATAAAATAGTGCAAAAGGATAAAGTCTAAAAAATTTTAATCTGTCAGTTGAGTACAATTTCAATTAAAAAATGAATGCTATTTACTCTTTAAGCCCTTCCAGAAGCTTTTTCTGCAGTTAAATTCATTCACTCAATTCAAAATTGCCTAATTAACAACTGTCAACTGATATCACAATCATGACAGTGAGACTATAATCAACTATAATATATGAGGAATAGAAATCAACTGTCAATCTTTAAAGCGATATATGTTGGAAAAAAAGTTGGAAGTTGCCTCATTTTTCTTCTCAAAGGCATTGCACAATGTATTTAAATAACATGAGCAGATATAATAGTTTACTTAGAAAATCTTGGAACTTGGATACCAATTTGCAATCACTAATAAGGTATTTTCAGGCACGGTCTTAAGGAGGTTTATCCTTTAAATTCTAAATTCTGCAGATTTTCAGCACACGCAATTATCTGCTACTGGTTCTCTCTTCTGTGACTCACATTTAGAAGAATAAATGCAACAATAATAAGAATTACAGCCAGTGTAATTCTAAAAATTGACATTATGCTGTCAGATAAGCTCTAATCCATAAGGCTATTATAGCAAGCCTTCTGTTGTTTCTGATGCTATGAAGTAAATGAAAAAGAGACAAGTTTTGTTCAGCTGTATAAAAGCACAGAAAAATTTGTAAGTGTTGGCAACAATGATTGAGGCTAAAGTTTTTTGAAAACATTTTAATTTATACAAGTTGCAGTGACAAGATTATATCATTAAGATAAAACCACTGTCCTATGTGATAACATAGCCATATTTTCTATGGCTTTCTTTGCTCCAAGTTGTTTGGTGTTTTTCTGTCCAGATACATCAGGATGTTTAGCTCAAGCATTTTGCAGGATTTAAGCATTAAGCAGGATTTAAAAAATACTCAGTGGCACAGAGTCCACACTTGCACTGGATCTTCTCTCTCTACAAGCTCTTTGGAGGTTGCATGTGGTTTTGCTTGGTTTCTTTTGGTTTTGTTGGGTTTTTTTCTCTAATGAAGATCTGCCTATCTTGTTTCTCTGTTACAGTAAATTCAGGCTTTAGTGTATAATTCTGAGTTAGCAGAAATGTTGTTAAAAATGGGCATAATTTGAATAGCTATTTTAAATTTTTATGTATTATTAATTTATTACAATTTTCTAATTAGTTGAAATCTTTCTTCACTTATACAAGGCAATAAAATATTGATTTATCATTATATCAAGATTCTTAAAGAATTATATAGGAATTTATTTTTGTATACTTGAAGTTATTGTTTTCTGGCTTAATATTTTGAAAGTGCACCATAGTTAATTTATTTTTCTAAGCTATTTTATATCTTCATCCTATCTCTCTTAGCTCTAACATTTCTGTTTCTCTCTCTCTTTGATTTGTTTTCTTCCTGAGGCTTCAACACTATCATGTCAGGAAGTGGAAAAATGAAGCATATATTTGTCCATTCTTTCAATTTTGAGTCTAAGGAAAATTTCTATTATCCAATGCTGTTAGAACCCATTTTGGAATAAAATGAAAATTTCCTTTTTTTTTTCTAAATGTATTTTATGGACATTTCCTTCAGTTTTTTAAAAATTACTTATCTGTTGACATTTTGAAACACTGTTTATAATTTCTTACTTGTGCAATTCCCTGTATTTAAAATATATCTTGAGAACAATGAATATAAACTTAACTGATTTCAATTGACAAATTTTGCATGCCAAGTGCTGGGTAAATGTCATGGTCATTTTTAGGTAAAATGTTTACCTTGGTTCCTGCCTCCCTGTGTGCCTAAAATGATGTCTTTCCTTACCAGAGCTGCAATAGCTTTGGACTTGCAGGCTACAGGCACGAGTCTCACCCATTTTTAGGTTCCCTCTTAGAGCAAGACTTGAGTTAAACAGACACTTTCTGTTCTTTGATTTGCATGGAAAGGGAACAAGAAAATGTGTTGGAGATTGCTGTCTGCTTGCTGTGCTCCAACATCTATTTCTTGTGGAGAGAGAGGGGACCCCGCAGCTCAGAGTAGACTGCAGTCACTGCCATCCACTAAGTGCAATGTAAGAATTCAAATTCAGACATGGTAGAATTCTAAAAGCAATTTCACAGAAGTTATACACAGATAAGAAGGAAGAATCTATCTCCATGTAGAAAACCCCACATTAGCACTTAAAAATAAGTTTCTGCATTCAGTTAACTCCAAAACACAAACAAAAAATATAAAACCAAAAATAATTAAGACTATTAGTTTTTTACTTATGTTAAAGACATGAATTTTACTTGTATTCACCTTATCTGACAGATGGGAGTAAGAAGTATGCTATTTTATATTTGGCTGAAAAGCAGGTACAGTGGGAAGGCGTAGGTTTATGTTTATTCAGTCCATAACTACATTAATAATTTCACCATAATTAGCAATTTCACTGCCTATATTAAGGGTGGAAATCTGCAAACACTTGTGCACATGAACTCTACTTCAGTTAATACCCCAAGCAAAATTGCTTCCTTATTTATACATGTTGTGACATTTCTATCTGATCCTCAGGTGCTTTTGCTTTGATGTGTATAAATGTTTCTATTTCCACTGACTTCTTTAAGTCTGAAAAGTTTTTCTTTGTATAAATATGAAGTATATTACAGAAGGTAATGCATTTCTTAGTCTCCAAAACATTCCTGCAAACAACCCCAAACAGCCCTTCCTCACATTATCAATAACATAAAAGGACATCTTATGGCAAAAATAGTAAACATAGCCTGCTACTCATTTACCAGCAATTACTATAAGAGATAGCATTAACCTGGCAGGTTACTCACTTAGCTGATTAACCTTTTGCTATGTTGAAAAGAACCCATGCCCCCTGCAATCCTTGTCTACCTCATTTTATTTTTTTTAAATTAACCATCAATATTATCTCTCACCATAGCTATTAATAGTCTTTAGTGAAAGTACTTACTAAAGATTTCTTGAAAGTCTAAATACAGTATTTTTGCTGTCTTTTCCTAATATAGGGTTACATAGGTCTATTCAGAGATTTCAGGAGGACCAGAAATGTGATTTTGTTTTGTCCCTAGTCTCATTCTGCCTTTTACCTATGTATTTTTTATTGCTTCAGTCAGCTTTATAAATATTGAGTCAGGACTCATTGGTTTGTAATTCTCTGAATTATCCCAAATACCTTGGTAATAAAATAGCTATGTTGTTTGAACCTATAGTTTCTTTCTCTACTGTCATAATTGTGTGACTGATTGCACATCTTTGCTAGTAACTAAGCCATTTCATTTTAAGTTCCCCCAAAGAACTCTCAGGTGAGAACCATCTGCTTCTTTGAATGTTTGTTCTTTAATATATCACTTTGAGCTCCATCTGACTTCTTGTTATCTGACAACAACTCATCTTCATTACCTGAAGAGAGCAGTTCCAAATCACATATCTTCTCAACTTCCCTATGCTGGAAGCTGAAACAAATCAGTCATTCCACATCCTTGAAAGATGCTTCTCCTTAATTTCCCCATTTTCTTTTTTGTTATTCCGAGGGATTTAAAGATGTATTTTTTTTCCTAAAGGCATACAGTCAAATTATTCTAGTTTGGGGTTTATAATAATATTCATTTCTTGAATTCTCCTCATTCCTACTTTATACTCTAATCTTTAAAAGTGTTTCCTTTTTTATTGGTTAATATCAATTTCAAATCCATATGCATGATGAAACATTCAGAGACTGAACTCCAAACAGAAGAGAAATATCTACTCTCTGATTGCCATATTTTACTTTCTATAAAAATCCCACTGAGGAACTTCGGCAGAATATCTCTCCAAAGCAATTACAAATCTTTGTGGTACATATAATATGGTGACAGATCTCTATTAATAAAGAGAAAAAGGAATAATTTTACTTCTTTGTCCTTTGGGCTCCAGAAACACCATAAACAACAAAATTGAAACAGAAAACTGTAAAAGTTATTTTTAACATCTATAACCATATAGAGGAAAATCAAGCTTGCCATATATGTGCTATTTCTCACTTTAAAAAAATACTCTTTTTGTTAATGCACATCTAACAAAATTTACACATTTGGCTAAAGCCTCTGATCCATTATACCTTTCCACTGTATGAGTCACAATGCACTGTAAACCTCTTAGCTGAAGAAAAAAATGTTCTATATAATGAATTTCATTAATTTGAATCTCCAGGTCCAAAATTCCAGGTCCCTTAGCATGCTGAACTATTTTGCCAGGCATTCTGAACTTAAATATAACAGGCTTATATGCTGGAAATTTCTTGGGTTGAAATTGTTGACATTTGGCACAAAGAACAGGATGTTGAACACATTATTCTGAAAGGAATCAATGTTTTTCAATGGGGAGTACCTTTTAAGTAGATTTCTGCCTTCATAGACTTTCTTTAATGGTTTGAAGTAATCATTGATGTGATTTGTGTTTGTATGTTTATTCCAGACTTTCTACACTACATTTTTTCTTCTGAGTTATTCCAACTACCTGTTTGTAACTCCAATTTTTTTCTGTCACTTTCATGTTCAAGTTTTTTTTGCCAAATTGTCTGTATCAGGAACATGACTACATATCCCTCATTGTATTGGATGCCTTCTGTGTGTTGTGAAACACATGCATTGTGACTATTTTTTTTCCATTAACTAATGATGAATATTTTTTAATGAGAACAAGGGCAATGGTTGGGTTGGTTGGTTTCATTTGTTTCCCTCCCATTTCTCTTACCCCCAAAGTCAGACATTTAGTTGTTAATCCTGGATGATAAATTGTTCAGAAGTTTTCTAGTCACTAGGGAGAGCCTTTCAGGTTGGCTGCCACCTCTAAGAAGGACGTTTTGGATAAAAATTAATGAAAATCAACACAAGCCATTTCCCCAATAAAAACAGCCAATTGTCATAAACAATCTGTATTACTATTTTGAAACATTTGGGATGCAGCAACTGTTTAGCTAAATATTGAGGTATTTCACAACTATTTGAAATATAAAATGAGTGTCATTGAGCTTGTGAGATGTAAAGGCAGACGGCAGATGTCTAAGCCACAGAGGAAAGCTCTAAGACGGCAGAGTGAAAGCTATGTCTGATGCCTTGAAGGCATCATCTTACCTCACCACTCTGTAGTGATTCAGGTAAGCACTTTCCATATATTGAGTTTTAATACTATTTCTTAACTCTGATGTACAAAGATCTATTAGATACAAGGATTATTTGTTTATCTGAATTTAGTTTTCATCACACCTGATCTAAGGTATCCCTGATGTAAGTGGAAAGGAAGTTGTATCAGTTGTCCTTCACAGATCTGTTCCAAGTTCAATTACCTTATGGCATTATGACCTTTTTCCAAGCCTTCTCAAGTCCAATATAAGCTCTGAAAATACTACTTATAACTAAAATTATTTTTTTGAGTTTTTCATTACTAATGATCTCTAATGTTTTTCCCTAAGATTTTTTTTTTATCAGCTCAAAAAATATAGACAAATTTAGACAAAAAATATAGAAACATTGTACTATGTTGGGTATACATAAACTTTTTGTGTTAAAGGAGGCTGTGCACAAAGTCCATTGCTATGTGTTCAGAACCTTGACTGCAGATGTCCAAAGATATGCAGAATTTCTGATGGAACAGAAAAGAACCCAGGTCTTAGAAATCCACCCACAACTGGGAAAATTACAAAATCCTTACTTGAGATATGTATCTTTCAGGAGGCTAGGAAAGTATTTCTTAAAACATCTCAAATGACTGTAGACATCTACCTTCAGGCAACTCTATCTTATCCATGCCGTGTAACAAATGCTTGTGACTGATCTCTTTCCCATTGTTGAAGAAAAGAGGCTGAAAATCTCTGGCTAAGAAAACCAGCAAGTAACTTGCCTACTAGGGAATAAAGCTGTTTCAGACAAAGGGTATTTATTCCTGAAGGCTACTAGATAACAGGTGCATGAGAATTCAACAGAATAGTAAAACAAATAAAATAGCTACAGGTCTGTATACTAGACAAGACTACTTTATGCAGTATTTTTGAAAGCAAATAAATAAATAAAGGCAGAAATGCTATGATATGCACTTTCCAAGTGTCCTCATGAAGACATTAGACAGGAAAGACATGATTGATAAGTGCTTCAAGTCCATTCATGAACACATGATTAATCCCATTTCAGTAACTACCTTAAACCAGGTGGAGCTCAGGTGACCAAATTTGTTAATTTTGCAAGTGTGATGTTCCCTTTCAGCTGCACTTTTGGTCAATTTGATGTGTAGACAAGGCCTGTATAAGTCTCTTTCATTTTCAGGTAATAGATTCACTCAATAAAAGCTGTAAAGCTGATATAATCTGTAGAGAACTAGCTTTCTTGGGAGAGGAATAATTAATGTACGATGTTCTACTGCAATAGCCTATATTTGCAGGAAAATAGGACAGACTAATTCTGTGTTGCTTTACATCTTCTGGACTCCAATGCAAATACATATTTTTTCCCCTTTCTTCCATTCCTCACTGTGCCATATCTGACAGTTCTTCATTGACCACGGTACCCTCACACAGCAGGGATTGGAAAAGCAGTGCTAGTACTCACTCTGCGGAGCTTACGCTGCTTCAGTTGTTCTGCTCTGGTGTATTGTGAGCCTCATGTTGCAGCACCTATAACAATTTCTCATTGCCTTTGCTGTTTTCTAATGACCTGACTCAAAATACAGTCTGAACCCTCGGTTAAATGCATTCTTTTCATGCTTATGTTGTGCTGAAATCACATGTGGTTGCTCTCATTCTAGCAGTATTGATCCAATGAGTTTCAGTACACTTACTGTTAAGTATTTTCTCAATTTTTAAGCAAAAGTAATTAAGTACTGTCTCAAGGTTAGTAAAGATAGCATACTTTCAGTAAAGAAAAAGGTACTGATTATATAAAATCAGATTTTCCTAATATTATATGATATCCTACATTCAAAGCCATGCAGGACTAACTGCTAAACAAGGTTGAACAGTGGAAAAGAACGTGTATTTTACATTATGTGAAGGCCATTTTCCAATTATGCTCATATATTTCCTTTCTCATTTCTCTATTGTCTTACAAAACTTTGCAAAGAAAGTGTCATGTGTAAAATTCAGAAGAATATAGATCTTTTTTTGTGACTGATTATTAAATAGCAATAGGACAAGGGGGTATAGTCATAAACTGCCCCCAAGGGAGATTTAGGATATTATGAAGTTCTCCACAGAACAAGTGATTCGATATTGGAATGAGCTGCCCAGTGAGGTGTTGAAACTGCCATACCTGGAGACTTTTAAGGAAAGACTGGACACAGTGCTCAGTGCCATGATCTAGTTGATATTGTAGTGTTAGGCCATAGGTTGAACTTGATGACCTCAGATTTTTTTTAACCTAAATAATTCTGTGATTCTGTAAATAATTTTAATTTTTTTGATTCTAGTAAAAATATGTTGCACAGGATAAGAATTTAGATGTAAGCACTTAATAAGTTATAACTTAGGGAAGCAGTTTTAATAAATCTAAAAATATATAAACTATTATTAATACTGGAAAAACTGCAGTTGCAGAGTCAACATTACAAAACTATACGTGCTGCACAACTGTTTTTTCCTCCTCTTTTCTTTCCAGAATATCAGGCTTATATAATATCCACATGGCTTCCCCATTCCTTCATGGCCAAAATATACTTCATGTCTCTAGCTCTCTGTCTGTCCAAATCTTTTTCTTTCTCCTTGTAATCTTAAATCTTCTATTGCACTCAAATGCAACTTTTGCTTGCATGAGGGTAACAGAGAGAAGAAGTAATGACGTGTACCCAGAAGCAATCAAGTATATATCTTACTGAGTCATGCCAACATGTCAAGTCTACTTTATCTCTTCCTAACACAAAAGCTCTTCAATTAATTTGCTTGTTACAGACATTCAGAATTGAATATTGCTGTTCCTTGATGTGAATCAGGAGGCAGTCAAATCTCATCTGCACATTTGAGTGATACTTAGCTAAAACATCTAATTACTGTGGGCTTTTAAACCATGCAGTTTTCCTTCAAAATTTTGATTCAAAGCAATGGCTTAATTCAGGAGTCGACATAGGTAGTGTATCTATCCGGGGCCAATTCTAAGGAGGGACTTGCTCAGATCCTAAAAATTCAGCTTCAATTGATGCCTAAACCTGAAAATACCTGAATATCTAAATTCCTGAGCTTCTGTTTCCCTTGTGGTTATAGTGGGTTTTTTTCCCCATAATCTTCCATATTTCTGCTCCTGGAGAAGCTCATTATCAGCTGACCAGTTTCCAAAACCCATCAGGATTTAGAAATTCACCATTTTTATTCTGAATCAGTTTCTAAAGTGAGTTTTCAATGTCTAGCTTACACAAAGGAAAAATACAAGACTTAATAGTCTAGTAAGTAAATGTCAAGATCAGGTATAAAAACCCCAAAAAAATTAGAATTTGTGTTCTCTACCTACATACATCCAGTACTTACTAGAATCTAGTCACTGGAAGATAATCTCCTTTCATAACCAGCAGAGTTCTCTTTTAGAAAGATGTAAATCTGATTCAGTTTACAGGATTACCTTTAAATGAATGAAAATTGCTTCTCTGAAAGCATTATAAAGGTTTGATACTTTCTAAAGCCCACTCTCTAACAACCCTACAAAGAGCAGTCCAAAGTAAGATCCTTTTCAGCCCTCAGTTCCCAGAAGATAAAAGGTTATGGAGTATGTCTCAAACACTGATAACCAGATGTCTGAGAAGCCAGCCAAGGACTGTCAGTACTAACAGACAAGATTGTTGGTAATAGTCAAGGACTGTTGATATTAACATGCTTTGAAAAAGAACAAGTTTTGGCTGGAGAAGAGGGGCCAGGTGAAGATAGGGTAGCACTTTTCCATGGGAAAGAAAAACAGCAAAGTACAGCTCAAGTGCAGGAATGATTGGCAGGAAGTGGACATGGACTATAGGATGCGATTGGGACCACCAAAGAGCCTCAAATCTCTCTCACCCCTTTCCAGAAAGGCCTAAAAGAACAGAATACACATGACAAATAATTAGCATAGAAAGCAGGAAACCTGTCTTTGGGGTGCAGAAACATGTCCATAAAAGAGTTCTACTTATGGCACAGGCAGTGGTCCTGGACCCCAAATATGTCATCAGCTGGCCCAGTGTGACTAGATTGCTGCTTTTCAGTTAGATCAACGCTGAAACCAGAACTGTCATTCCCTCAGCTGAGTCAGCTCTGAGACCAGGATCAGCATCCCATCATCTGTATTGGTGCTGTAACAAGAACTAATGATTCCTTTTTTTACTCTCCCCTTCTCCTTCTTTTCTTCTTTTTTCTCTTTGCCTTTCTTTAATTAATTTCTTTCTAATTAACCTCTTTATCTTTTCCCTTTCACTGTACCTTTTGCATCCAAAACCCAGTGCCATGTGCTTGATTACTCTTTTCCCTTGACTCCTTTACTCAAAACCCATTGCTATGTGCCTGTATAGATCAGAGACTAACAGAGAAATTTCCACTCCAAGTGTGTAATTTACTAATTAAATATTCTGAGTGGTTGTGGATCCTCTGACTTTCATAGTTCCTTTGGACTAATGAGCATTTTTGAATCTTAAGTGCTTCCTTCATTTTAGGGGTGGGTAATCACACACTATGGTTCCTAAAGAGAGGTGTAGAAGTCAAATTTGTGTTCAGGAATCCAAATGCATAACAAGGGCCAATGTATTTCTCCTCTAGGTTTTCTTTCCTCTCTGCCTTATTTGGAACAACTGAGGGAGGATATCTAACCCATGGTGCAGATAATCTATTTAATATTACTCTCTAAGGTAGTATGAGCTAAATGTCTTAATAATTAAGTTGTGGAACATTTCTGTAAAGAAAAGAAAAACAGGCTTGCTAAAGTTGGAGTGGTCTTGCTGGGAAAACTGAGTGGTCCTGCAATTTGATCATTTAGGTAACAACCTCTTGAACATCTGGACTAATTTCCCTTGTTTTGCTGTTATGTGTATATTCCAGTGGAGCAGCTTCAAGAAAATACAGAACTTAAAAAATATTTGGTTAGAATGTCTGTTCCAAATATGACAATGGACATATCTGCTCCTACATCTCCTATTCCACAAGACTAGTTGTTGTTCTAATCAAGAGGTTAAGCCTCAGCCTTATGTTCTCAGGAGTCTGGGAAAGAAATATGACCCAAGAAAACAAACAGATGAATCCCACTGCTGCTCACAATTAGATGCCTACTGCTATAATGAGGTAGAGAATAAGTCCTTTCCTTCCCCTTGGCAATTTGTTTTTTCCAGCTACCCATTGTGAAGTTTCATAATTTCTATGAAATAGACAGGAAAGTTTTCTAGAGTAGGGTTGGTATTGGGCAGAAGTATTAAGTACCCCACTAGAGAACTGCATTAAGTCCTGAAGAGACATGGAACTTGCTTCTGTTTTTCCAACATCCCCAGTTATTAGTGTACATAGAAAGTGTTAGGAGATTAATTTTTCCTTCTATAGATAGGCATTGATCCTTGGCAGCTTACTACTTGAGCAGTGTACAGCTTGGGAAATAGATTTCATAAAGCAAAAATACACCCAACAATTAGGCTCTGCCATGTTTAAAATCTTTCATGGAACTAACCTAAATATTTTGAAACTGCTTTGGTAAGTCCTTCCTATGAGGAGAAACACCTTGTAGCTTAATGAGGTATCAGGGGAGAGAGGAAGATCAATTTATTTTTTTCCAAAAAGTCCAAAGGGCAATTGAGGAAAGGGTGGGAGGTCTTTCAACCATATTTTATTTATGGCTTTCATCAAAAAAACAACTTTTTATATCAAAGGGTCATTGCTCAAAGCACAAGTAAACATTTCATTAATGAGGCTTATGTAATGTCTATTAAAATCTGCATTGTGCAGAAGAGAAGGAAACAAAAGGTTCAAACTGAGGCTAAAGAAAAACAGACTTCTCTGTAAGACTCCACAAAGATACTATTTTAAGTTATCTTCATAAAACTTGATTTGATAAATTTGTTTTAAGCAAATACATCCATTTCTGAACAGTTTATTTTATGACTGCTCAAATAAAACATTCTAATGTACCAGCCTGTCCTTGCAAGTTTCAAGGTTACCTACAACAGATTAGAGCTGTCAAGCCTCATGATGCTTATTATATATTGTTTCTCTTAAGGTTTCCTATGAAATTGTTAGCCTTTTCCTTTGACATTTCCTGTACTGCATGGCTGAATGTACTTATAAACCACATATTACTTTGAAGGTAGTTTAAGTAGTGTTCAGGTTAAATTAATTGCTAACAAGTTACACTTATTGAATTGCCTTTGTTTACACCACAAAAGAATATTGTTATCCTTGGTGGTTTCAATAGTTTCCTTTCAAGTAGCTCAAGTATAAGCATATTAATTATTTTCTTCTTAATAGGAACATTGAGAAATTCTGTTCTGGATTCTAGTAATGCAGTTAATTATTTTTTACACATTCAAAATAATAAAAATAAATGTACTAAAAATGGTTTAAATATTTGTTTCATTGAATAGCGAAACAATATTTCAAGGCATATTTTGCCTAACTATTCTGTAGGAAGATATCTGTAGGGAAAGTTCTAAATTTCTACAAAATATTTTGCAAAGAATGGTGTAAAGTAAGCAATCAGGAAAAAAAAAAGGAGGAAAAATATCTGAACCTAAACAAAATATATTAATGCATACTGCAGATTTATAAAATTATATCCACTATTATTTTTAAGCACATACTTACATTTTTTCTCATTTTTACTATTTGCCTGGCTGATTATCTTTATGACTTTTCCCCCTTATAGTTAATGAAATCCTTAATGCCTGTATAGTTGCATAACTGATGGATTATTTTTTTAAAAAATCAAAAAGTATTTAAGATTTTTCCCTAGAATACCGTAATTGTAATGGTTAAACTGAATAGCTTTGTAAACTACATCTACAGAATTTATGCTCCTAAGGCAGATAGAGTATCACAGTGCAGATCCTCAACTGCTAAATTGAACTGTAAACTGAATTTCTGTAGTGGATAGTTGGATAGCAATTTACTTGAATTGGGCATCAGACCCCTCTTTGGCAAATTTTCCTGGTATGAAAGCATGTGATCTGTCTTGCAGTATAATGAAAATATGGAGATATTTCTGTTAAGCACTTACATTACTTGTTCTCAAAGGCAACAGTGCACTAAATGGGTTGTTAATACAGTAAATTAAAACAGTGTATTTGTTGCTTTCATAAAGCTTTATAGTATATGCATTACTTTTGTACAACTTTTATAACCCTCCACATCTCTGCAATAGGCCAGTTGGCTGATGTTGAAAGACTGTATAAATTTCCTACATTGCTTCCCCTGGAGTGTATGGGAAGAGTTCAATATTTGCAGCTGACTCTATTTAGTAGACAATAATTCAGAATGGAAGATTGCACACTACATACAGGTTGACACAGTTTAACATAATTGACAGTTTGCTGAGGGACATCCCAGCTGGATTAGCTTGCACAGGGAATAGCTGTCTGTCTGAAGGTTACACTGAGGGCGCCTATGAAACCATGATATGCAAAGGTGCAGCAACTTTGCAGAGGGATTGCGTCTCTCTTGACCTCATTCCAATAAATACAGAGTGTCCTCTATGTACTCTCTGAGCACTTAAGTAGCATAAAAATACAAACAACAAAATGTAAATGCTCCTTTTATTGGGATATAAAACTATCCTGTGAGATATTAAAGCACTCATAACACATTTGTAATGTTTTTAAAATGCTAGAGTATTATTCAGAATTTGACAGCTGGATAGTGCAGCAACAGCAAGAACTGAAAAACACATAGCACCTCTTGTTCTACGTTTGTCTTAATAATATATGTACAGTGTTCATATATGAGCCTTACTGCAGCAATATTTTTGTGCCTTTTGACAGTGCATAAAAACGGTGGAAAGAAACGTACAAATCTAAGAAACACAGCAAGTACTATCATTTTGAAATATGTTGCTGTATTTTATCTAAGGAAGTAGGATAGAGAGGAACCTTGGGCCAGGGTTTAACAGCAGTTTACAAAGAAAGCAACTGTTATAACAAATATGTCAGGAATAATTTAGACTATATTTTTACAGAGATTCCTAACCTGAGATGTTTGATAACTACATAAATAGTAGATCTGGGTGGATGAAAAGCTAAGTTGTTTTTGCTGCTGTTTTAATTTTTTAACAATATTCCCAATTTCAGAATGTTCAGTATGTTTTTAAATAAATATTTTTTTTTAAAAAAAAGTATTCAGTTGGTAGTTCCAGTTATGCGTTGAATTAAGCCCTTTATTTCTTAGCCCCTTTAATTCAAAGAAAGAAATATATCTTGGTGCCTGTCTTTGAATAGAACAATAGTTCAAGAAGGGTAAAAGATATTGTTGAAAGTGTCTTACTGTAGTATTTTCTGCTTATTTTGAAATTGAGAGTTATCTGAAATATTTGCACATAACTTGTCCAAATACAACCTAGTTAAAAAAAAACCCAAAATTACCTTGATAAAGACAAAGGGAGTGAAAATAATTCAGTGGAACTTAGGTACTTGTTCACTAACTTTAGATAATTAAATACTTAAGTAATTTTAAAAGAGTGTTTTCCTGAATTGTGATTTTAAATGTTATTTTTTTATCATTGGTTTATATATCTCATAGTGTCAAGGATCAGATCCATAATTAGACTTCTCAAACAGGAAAAAACAACAGTGCTTAAATGGAAGATGGAAATTAAAAACAAAGACAAAAAGAAACATTAAAATAATTAGATATTCAGACTCCTGAAGCAAATAGCACAACTTCCAAAGATATAAGTAAGACAAGAACTTCACTGGCTGCACTACACTGAATAGTCAGTTTGGCAGTACTTAAAGCTTTGATGTAATTACCAGGATGCATCAGTATAACTGGCACATGAAAAAAAATATAATCCTTTTATTTTCACTTTACCATAGTGTTTAAATCAGTTCTCCTGAATGTTTTCCAGATGTATTTTCATAAAGTAGCAAGAACTGTTTCTTTACCACATTAATAAAAATTTATTTAATAACTCAAAAATCTATTTCCAAAATAAACCCCTATTTTCTTATGAACAAAAAAGGATATGGGTAATCACTGTCACCAGATGAAAATTCAAAACTCAAAAAAAATTATGAATAAAACTATTTAGATGTACGTGTCAGTGTTATGTTTCTGGTGCAGAACAGAGAAATAGTACATGCTTTAAAAATATGAAAATATGTTAGTTCAAGTAAAACTTTCTACATAAGTAAAACATAGAATTTCAGAGATATAAATTTCCAGTATATGGGATAAGGAAATAATTTAGGAAGTGAGGGGGGTGTGTGTATGGAGACAAAATTAAAGGAATCTTTCTTCCAGATACTTTCAGCAACTGAAAAAACCCCAAAAAACTGAGAATTGAGGATTGCAAATCACCCAAAGGACACTTCCATTCTCAATTATTTTTCAAATCTTTGGTTCTATGGAAAGAATTCAGTCAAGCAAAATAAATTTTTAATAATCTCTGTATCACTCAGTTTCATGGAGTCCTAATATCTGCTTTTGGAAAGCATGACTTTAAATTTAATCAATCTACGAGAAAAACATGTTTATGTGAGCCATTCCTTCTTAGTTATCAGCTGTCACACTAGGAGCTATCCTGGATCAAGAGTCTTGTGAACTGTTAGGACAAAATCAATAGCTGAGGAATACATTTTCTGCATTGCAGGATTACTCAAAGATGTCTTGAGAGATCCAGGGACTAATTCATTCCCTGTCTGCTGTGGGAATATAATCAGTTACTCATAATTGCCAGTATTATGAAATCTTCCTCTCAGACTGAATTCCTGACTCAGCTGCAGTATTTATTCAACAGAAAGATAAGTACTAAGTTAATCAGCTCTCTCCAGAAATCTCTAAAGCAATTACATAATTGTTTGACATATTTGCTATCTCATGCAAAGTGAGATGCTCAGTTTTAGACAAGCAAGGCAAACTTTGAGATTTCTGCAGGTTATAGGTGCTTTCACTACACATCATCACATTTCCAGTAGAAGAGAAAAATCTGGAAGAATTAAGAAAAATCCAGATCAATCAAAAGCAAATGAATAATTTCAGGGACATCTGCTAAAGCAGAATTTGCTGTTAGATTGCCTACTTTTCCATTTATTCATCTCTCCTTTTCTGTATGAATTGTATAATATCAGTCATAGAGATTCCTCAAAGCAAATAAATCTTCCACCTACATTGTTTCCATTTCTCATAGAATTTATCTGGATATCTTAAAAACCCCACTGCTTGGTGGAAATAGCCTTTACTTGGAAAAATAGCTGGAAAACATCCCTCTTCCAAATATTAAAGCATGGGGGAAAAAAAAAAAGAAGTTGATAAAGAATGAGACCATGGTCAGCAAAAGGATAAAAATGGTTTTTGCCTGTCATGTGAAGTTAATTGGACACTCTGATATTGAGGTGTGAACCAGACTGTAGAGCATTCCAAGAACCAAGGCACTTCAGAAGAAAGTAACAACATTTACTGGGAAGGGAATTTCACAGAAATTTTTCAAATGTCATTTAAAGCTGCATGCTTGACTGCTTTTTGTTCCTTCAAAATCTTTTCTCTGATTACTAAAATAGGCAGGTAAAACTCTGAATATACTCATAAGGAATCAGAAAAATTAAATTATTTTATAATATCAATTAATCTCTTTTCAGAAATTAGTTTCTTTATGGAAATTTCTGTTCCTGAGCACTAAGGAGAAAGCCTCTAAATCACATCTTTAGTCTTTCAATTTTTTGCTGTTGCTCTCCATCTATTCTTCAAATTTTAAGATTTTTAGTGTCTTGAACAAAGGGTTAAAAATTTGTTTACTTTGCTGAAGTCTTGTATAAACAATCTGATGCAGTTTTTTAGGAAAGAAATACAAAATATAAATGCAATATGCTAAATAAAAGAAAATAAGAAACATCGTCAAAAAGGATTGAGTGAATCTATGACATAGATGTGATGCATTTCTGTATTTCAAACTCTTTCTTATATGAACAGGATGATAACTGTTCTTGACCACATGCAGCAAAATATTCCTTGATTTTGACAGATTTGTTTATGAAATCCTATCTAATAATTTTAAATATATATTTGAGGATATGTCGACATGGCCTTCAAAAGTATTTTTTAACAATAGTGTCAGGAGCAAAATCACAACCCTTAACCATGTCTTTGCAGCAGAATCTATTGATTTATTACCTTTGAGGAGGTAATTTTTATTACCTCTTCTATTTTTTCTAAGTAATTTTAATTTTGACTCCCTGTACAGACTTTCCTATGCTGACACCAACTTATGAACTGGTAGAAGATCAATATGTTATTGATACACTTTTCCATATAGATAAATATATATGTGTGTATCCATGTGTATCTCTCCAAAACATCACAGAGGTGGTTTTGATTTATCAGTTACATTTTTCAATGAAGAAAAAGTACTGAAAAACCTAAGGACTTCTATTGTAGTCAGAATTTCTATTTATTGTCTTTGCAGTAGCTTTATATATATTTGAGAGAAAGTGTGAATTATTTCATTCCAAAAACATGAAAAACAAAGTATTGTAAGAGTACTAACATTGCAAAGTCAAGCTTTAAAAAAAAAAAAAAACAAACATACAGAATGCCTGAATGACTGCTTATCTATCTAATAACCTTCCAACTCCTGTCCTAATATATCCATTATGATGCATATTTTCTTGACATGCAACTTTTTTCCCCCCTAGGAAGGTAGTTCTGTAGGTATTCAGGATAGTCAGTGCTCACTGAGTATGTATGAGTGATTCTTTAAATCCTCCTTTACAGCTTCTGTCTACAGAGACAGTTTCTGTCTATAGACTCTCTGTTTACAGAAAGCTATCTCAAAAGATTCTCAGTTGTTTTACTACCAAGTGTTTAAACTCTTTTCTGAATACAGCTTTTCATTTGGTCGATGTATTTTCTGGATTGCTCTTTGTACAGGTGTGCTGGGTTAAAATTAGTTTGCTTCACAGTGGCTGGTATAGGGCTGAGTTTGGATTTGTACTGAGCATAAGCTTGATTGCAAAAAGATTTTTTTTGTTATTGCAGAGTAGGTCTTACACAGAGCCAAGGCTTTTTCTGCTGTTTGTACTGCCATACTGGCAAGGGGTTGGGAGCATCTGGGAATTTGGGAGGAGACACAGCCAGGACAAGTGACTCAAACTGACCAAAGTAATATTCCAGACCATATGGCATTAAGCCATATGCAGTGGGGGAAAGAAGGAAAACAGGGTGGACACTCAGACTGATGATGTTTGTCTTTGCAAGTCCCCACTACATGCAATGGAACCCTGCTTTCCTGGAGGTGGATGAACACTCGCCTGCCTATGGGAAGCAGTGAATAAATTCCATGCTTTCCTTCACTTGCATGCACAGCTTTGGCTTTCCCTACTAAACTGCCTTGAACTCAGCCTACAAGTTTTCTTACTTTTACTCTTTCAATTCTCTCCCCAGTCCTGCTGTTGGAAGAGTGAATGAGTGGCTGTGTGGGACATGGTTGCTGGCTGGGTTCAAATGAAGACAAGAGGGTTGTTCCATTCTTCCTTAAGAATCAGCTCTCTGGTAAAAGTCAATGAACACATTGACTGGTTAATTTTGGGCTGTAAGAACAAAAATAGCAGGAGGTTTTCCTCTCATTTTTGAGTAGCAGTTAAGACCGCAAAAGAGAGCTGACAATTCCTACCATGGCAATTCCTTCTAAGACACTTTTGAGGCTGTTCATCAAGATTCTTTCAGCTTTTCTCAACTGCTTTGTCTTGCCTCTTGGTTTGCTTCTGAGCCTGGGCTATGTTACAAGTAGAATCTGGGGAAGAAGCAATTGAAAAAAAAACCAAAACATTTGAGAGTGGGAAACTTGTTCTTAAGAATCGTAAATTCTCCTCCTGCAGCAGGGTATCTTCTCCAGGACCAAGAACAGATCTCTGTTAGAGGAACTTCTCATGATCAGTTTAGTCAATTGATTTAGAAATTCTCATGCATTCTGTTAGGACCAGGAGACTAGTTTTAATTTTTGTTTCACAATCTGGCACCTTATTTCTTGTTTTTTTTATTAAAAGGGTGTGCATACAAGTGTATGCAAACACACACATAATCATATATGTACATGTGTGATGTAATATGATTGGTTTCATTTAATGAAAAGAAATAAAAATAATAATCCTAAACATCTATAGAGATTAATCTATCACTGTGTACAGCTATATAAAAGCAAAAAATCTACAGATGTAGAAAATAAAGCCATATTAAAAGTGTCTAGTTCTTTCTTTAAGAATATCAAGATAGATACATGAAGTGCAATTACAAGCAATAGTGAATTGCTTCCCAGACTCCAAATGGTAAGGAACTGTTTAAATACACAGCAGAACTGCTACAGGCATGTGGCTAAAATGCTAATCTTCCCATAATTCTGGAAAGGGCAATACCGGAGTTGATGAGAATGTGCCTGTGCTACCACACACTTCAGAATGTGAGGGCTGAAAAAAATAGTCAGCATCATATTATGACATTGTACTGTTCTTATATTTACAGGTTTGAGAGGAAGCTTTCTATTTTACTTTTCAAAGTTGCCTGTGGCAGTAAGCTTGGAAAACATAGTTGTATCAACAGCCAAATAGCTGCAGACCACAAGAGATTTCAAAGTCAGTTATGGAAACCATATCCCAGAGCATTCCTTGCTGTTAAATACTAGTCTCCTGACTGAATATTTACCTTATTTTCTGTAGTTATATTCCTGTGGCCACATTATTCCCATTTTATTTTATGAGTCCAGACTCATAATAATAAGTTAAAATACTCAGCTAACAACCCTTAGGAAAAAACACGGTAGTTTGCTGTACATATAAACATTGAGCTCTCCCTTCTAGGCAGTGTGGCTGCATGGCAGTAATATCCTCTTGAGCTGGGACACCTGTCAGGATTGCTCTTTGGGGTAGAGAGAACTTTTATTAATGGCAGATCTTTGGATGAGCCAAATTTGAGCTCTTCCTGGATTGCTACTGGATTGCACACCAGGTAACTCTATCCTTGAGCAAAAACATTAAAGGTTTGAGTTTCTTTAACTGAGACTTAGAAACCTTTATCAAAAGCAGAGATATCCCTTGTTTCCATTTCTTCCATTACACATAAACCATTGGCCAAGTCTGGGACAAAGATTGGACCCAGCCATACCTAAGCTCCATCATTAGTTTAGAAAACCACTTTAAATCTCACAACTCAACAGGAGTTTTTACAGCCCTTTACATGTTCTTGTCTCCATTCTCTACATCAATCATTCTAGCTCAATTCTAATCCAATTTTGCTGTGTATGTTTCTTCCATGAAGTAATAAAGTGAACCTTTGCCAAACTGCACTTTGACATCATATTAAAATGGCTTTTGCTAATACCTTTGATGGTGATCCTTTAAGCAATCCAAATCATTCATTCCTGACAAACTGGCATAGTCAGCAGGATCCTAAATCAGGATTAATGACAAGAGCTAGGAGAGCAGAGGTATGTAAATCTGAATTGCAATGGATTGTATTTGCACAAGATGAATCTCCTCTTAACACTCAGTCAGAACCCATTACCCACCCCTCTATGCTCATGTAGTCCACCATAACCCTCCATGTCTCCCCAGCAGGGCTATAAAATTGCCTTTCATTCACCAACTTTTTCATTTGGTGGACATATTTTAACTGAATGTCCTTCTGTAGGACTTGGAGTCAGCATGCTCTTACCTGCAAAAATAATCCATATTTGACAAATACAGACCCACAAATTCAAATTACCACAAAAAGCTAAAAAGAAATTGTTCTTAGAAAAGAAAGGTAAAGAAACAGATGATATCCTTACTTTCTTTTAAGGTGGAACCTCAGTTGCATAGATGCTGAAAAAGATGAAGCATTGAATGAAACAGGAGTTCAGCATATAACTTCAACCTTAGGTCTGAGATGTGTGAAGTTTATTGGGATATTACAGTTGTACAAGAGTCTGGAAGAAGAAATATTTTAATACTCACTGAAGTGGCCTGAGGACGTAGCTATGTAATGGATGAAGTTTATGGATTATTAACTGAATAGAAGTTGAAATAAATTGGAAGTCCAGCACCTGTGCACTTTGGAATTTTTATTACAGAATAATGCACATGCTATAGCAAAAATGACAACTTAAACTTTACGGTGATGTTTTTATTTGTTTCTAGATTGAGGGTTTTTTTTTCCACTTCTGTTCTTGTAATGCTAGGTTATTACTCTTGAAAACTAATACGACTGGAATATCTTCCAACTGTATATATAGTTTGAACTCCAAGTGGAAAATATATTAGGCCGATTATACATAGTATTATAATAATGCAGCTGATGTTAGTATTTCTTCAAGATTTATTTAAGTAGTTGAGCATGAGAAGAAAAAAGTAAGACTTCATATATATTTATCGGCTGTCTAAGGGCTTTTACTTTCTGCCTTAATGTGTTTTTCGATTCTGAAATTCTATTCTGATGCAGAGCTTTCCATATTTACTTAAAAGTTGGATGAATAATTGATATTATATCACATGATAATTAATTTACCATTTCCTGAGGTTTATCCATTAGTCAGCTCTTAATACATGTATTATAGTATGTCATTGTGTCATGACTGACATTGCAATACAAGGAGAAAGACCAGAAGTACAAAAATAATTGCAGTCAAAGCAAGAGCAGTTATTGAAAGTAAATTCCAACTGTAACCAACCTCTGATGTAGAAAAAGAAAGATGAAAAGGGATCTTAGACCTAAATAACTTCCTATTTATTATTTCAGATTTTCTTTTCCAATCAGCACAAAATGATGTGAACTCAGAAGTTTAAGGTCATTTAAATGCCTCAATATGTCAGACAATTCAGTATTTGAATATAGTGTCTTATCCATTAAGTCATCACCACTCAGAGCTTTCAAAAGCACACAAGGATTGAACGTATACATGGATGCTTACATCTAAATATGTTTACCACATGAGACAAAAATGTTTCTTTCTACTTTTGCCAAGGAAACGATGACAGGGGGAGGGTAGTAGAGAATTTTAACTAGGCAATTTTTTATGCAGATATCAAGAAAATAGCATTTCAACTCAAAAAAAATCCTCTCCATGAAGAATAATTTTAAAGTGCGGGAAAACTGGTAAAGTTGAATAAACGTTTTTGGTAACCTTGTTTTAGTAATTATCCAAAATGCCCTCTGAAGTTTTATTTACTTACATTCTTATTCTGTGCTTTTAAAATAAATTAGTATGAAATATTATATGGAATATAGAATTGAACTTGGGAAAAATTTCATGCAAATTGGCAAATACATAATGTGAAAAACCTCCTGACTGAATCTGTCAGGATTCTGGTCTGTAAGGGAAGTTGAGGGTACACCTGATCTCACTGCTTGTGTCATTGAAGCTGTTGAAAAGCACCAGTCACAAGACAGAGCCCTGGACAACACTACTCATCACCAGCCTCCAGCAGTGGTGTCCATCCAGCTAATTTCTTATCTACTGAATAATCCACCCTTCAAAGCCTTCTTTCCATTTTGGAGATAAGGATCCCCTGTGGGACTGTGTCAAAAGCCCTATAGAAATCTAGGCAGGTTACATCAGTTGGTCTTCCCCTGTTGACTGCGAAGCATCCTTTGGGGTAAATTTTCAGAGTCTCATGAAGCTATTTTTTCCATTCACATAGACTCATACAAACACAGTTAGTTTACAAGGAAAAACAATATTTTGAACTTTATAGATCTTCAGATTGTTGCAGTTTGCAACTTGGAGGAAGTATAAAAAAACCTCATAAACTTGTAATCTCTTAATTGCTTCCTGTGGTTCAGGTAACTGTGCAAGGAACTTCCTGAGAGAAAATTATTTAAAATCTTTGTAGACATACAGTATCTCTAGTACCTTTTAGTTGCCTTTGAGATAGAAAGACAAGAGTATCCAGAATAAAATGCAATGTAAATATAAATATAAGAGGTTTATCCATCAACTTCAAAATGATGGTTATATACAATAACTTTTTTTTTAAGCTGGAATGCAAATACCTTTTACATGAGAGGTAGTTGAAGAGGTAGACTATTGACCCTCTTGCTGTTGTTGTGCATGTCCTGATTTACTGTTTCTGAAAGTGGGATTTCTACACATTGTCTGCCATATATTAAGTCATTCCTCGAGACAGAAATCCTAATCAAATTTGGCAGGAAATCATTCTGCAGGTAAAGACAGACATCCACAGCAGAGCATTATCACCAAAGTTTTCCAAGATCTTAACAGAAAAATAGGTTTATGGATTAGGGAAAAAGAAAAGGAGCCTAGGTCTTAGTGAAAGAGAAGAGTACACCCAGGCTGAATGGTACTTGAAAATAGTTTTATATTTTGCTACAGGAGACCAGTTAGTTCCTTACATGAAATCAAGTTCAGCAATGATTTTCCTAATCAATGTATTTTTGAGCTGAAGATAATAAAATAGAAGTATTTTCGTTTGCCTTCTGACTGCAATTCTAGCCCAGTCCTAAAAACTCCATTGAATTGGAAAGAAAAGCAGTATAGAATATTACAGATTTCTTCTACTGTTCTGAAACTTTGCATGAAAACAATGTCAGGCTATGCTAAGAATGGAAACACATCTTCAGCTTGGAAATGGCTTCTTTTTTTTTGAGTAAATTCTAATCTTTAAATTTTAATATGGGCTTAACATTTAATTATGTAAAACCATCACAGAGTATGTTGCTTCCCTTTATGTTTCAGGAAAAGACTATAATCTTTAGTTTACACTGTTTGTAGTCAAATTCATAATATATATATATGGATACTTTTTTCTTAAATAGGTAATTAATTTTCTGGTTTTGTATCAAATATCATCAGATATCTCCTACTAGTAACATCTCCTTTCTGAAGTTAATGGAAAGCATAAGAGAATTTATCTTAGAAATTATCTATAATTTTTCACAATGTCCATTAATATAGCTGAAAGTAGTTTGATTACAATTTTCCCTTTGGTACAGCTTGAAAAAATTACTTTGATATTCATATAACTAACATATCTATGCATTTGACTCTCAGTTTCATTATGGCTTTCTGCTCTTTTCATGTTTTTTTTGTTTGTTTATAGTTTGGGTGTTTTTTTAGAAAACACTACACCGCAGGGGACAAAGGAGAACCCCACAGTCTATCTTTTGTCATTACAGAAAATAATCAAGTTGGTCCATGAGTTCATGATGAAATACTTTTGATGCTTAATGACTAGATTTCTAAAGAAGAAAAAAGTTTAGTTTGGGATGGGTTCGTGGCTTATGACTGGACCTCTTGCCCATATTTTACTTTGAAGTAACCACTGTTTCTTGCTACTAATTAAAAGGTCACAAATTCATAGATTTTGGAATTAAAATAGATAATTGTAATCATCTAATATACTCATTTTCTATTACAAAACACATTGATTTTAGCTGCTTCAATTCCTGTTGAAGTAAGGGTTATTGTTGGGATTTTAAGCACTTGCAGTCTTGCACATAGAATGAAAATTGCTTACCTGGTTGGAAACTTGATTAGCTGTTTTTAAAGAAATAGCTAGAAAGGCATCTGGGTTACCTAGGAGTAGAAAGATATATGATGTTGACAAACAAAAAGTAATTTCCTTTTGGGTTTTTTTTAGTTGAGGATAAGGCCTCAGGATAAGTTAATCTGCTGAATCAGAGTAGTGTTCAGAAAAACACCAATCTAATTTGATTTTCAATACTTTAAAGAGCATATATTACCTGCAGTGGTTAAACTGATTATTTCACAATGAAATTCATAAATACTATTGTTGAGAAATAAAATTGCTCCATGACATCTCAAATGAGATTCTGAGATTACAATGAAAGTGTGTTGCACTGAAAGTCAATAATGTGAACAACTTCAATGTTGAATGGAGGTTTAAAAAAAGCTCATGAAAGATCATCTTGTAAAGAGCTGTGTGACATAAATAAGCTTTGTTTTGTAAATTAGTAGATCCTTGGGAAGAGGAAAAGCCAGAGCTTTGCTCTTTTACGCATTGAAATTCAGCTCAAACATTTCATGGATTTGATAGCTTTGTTGTTGCTTTTTTTTTTTTTTTTTTTCCCTTCTTTGTAGCTAGAATATCGGCACATTTAAAGTATACTTTGTTAGTGTACAGGATTTCCAGGATATTTCAAAATGTATCCATTCACATTGTAATTGCAGCAAATAGATCATTTTAACCCAAATTACACTATGAAATCTTTATGAAAAATAAATTGCTTGTTATTATTTACAGATAGTAATTAGTAATAGAATCTACAGTCACAGTTTTATTCTGTGACTCTTTTTCCAGAATAGGTGTGGATAACATTTGAGTATGTCCTCAAATATCTTAATGATATTACTGAAAGAATGAGGATGGAATGGAACTGCAATATCAAATTAATTATATTTACAGTGCTTCATATTGTGATAGAAGTTAAGGCTTATAGAAAAATTTGTGTTCTGTAAGCTTTTTCCATCAAAAGTTAAAATTCCAAAAGTTACTTCAAGAATGCTTCTTAGGGAGAATTTCTTTTTCCCAAATAGATGGATTTGGAACTGCCGTCTCTTAGTTTTTCAAAACACTGGTTATCAATTCTAAGGAAGCTAGTGATAAATTTCAAATATCATGACAACTGTACAGACATAATATGCAGGCTAAGTAGCTGGGTCATTAATTCAAAATGTCTTATACTCGTGTTTTCTGGCCTAATACTGTCAGAAGAGAAACCAAAGAATGTCTTAATATGATCAGAATGCCTTTCTAATCAGAGTGCAGTGCAAAATCTCAAAGCAAGGTCTTGACATTTTTCCTCTGGTGTATAATATCAAACATCTAGGAGTAACTTTGCAAGTGAGAGTATTACAGGGTTTTTTTGGGGGGGTATTTTTAAATTATGTATTGCATCATCAATATTACACACATAGAAAAAAAGGGTCATCTAGGTTGAAAGGTGCTTCCTGTGATGATCTAGTCCAGTACCCTTGCTCAAGCAGTCACAGCTAGAACAAGTTGATGATCATTCTGTCCTTTCCAAAAATTACTTGGTGCTTGTTCACTGAAGAATTACTTGCTTTTATGTAGAAGTAAATAGAAATGAGAAAGACAGAACAGTTTTTCAGAATGTAAATCCTGATTTAGCTATGCAGAATGTAATCTTTGTTTTGTTTGGAAAATATTATTTGTACAGACATTTTTAATTAGTGCAAATCTCCAAAGAAGAACTTCCTTTCTGGGAATATAGATATCCTTATGTGAACAACTGTATTTATTCTGGAAATGTCCACCCTGTTGTCCTAATTAAACAGACATGTGGCATTTAGAAAGCAGGCAGAAAACAAGAGAGTGTTTTAAGTTCATTGACTTCCTTTGATATGAAGAGCTACACAATTATTTTAACAAACTGGAAGAGCAGAAACAAAAAACAAAAGGAATGCTTAAAGAACAGAACTAGTCATGAGCCAAGATCTACCTTCTGGCATTTAAAATATGTTCAACTATATGGCGTATGGAAAGCCAATATCTGGACAAACAGTTTAGGTTGTTCTAAGCAGTATTCCAAATAACTACATCTAGAGTACTGCAAGACAAGAATTTAAATTTAAAGGAGCTCACTGTAACCTTCACAGCTAGGACAATGCAAATGAATTTGGTATTTTTTCTTCTTCTTGTGTCTTTTCTTTTTTGCTGTTCTTTACTTTGTTTTATCTCTTTAACATCATGAGGAACATATACCTTGTTTATTTTTCCTTTTGTCAAGATGTACCTTTCTCAGCACGATATATTTCACAGACCTCATTCACCATACAACAGTACATGGAGTCAGCTGCTCTCTGGGATTTACACTACAGGTATGTTCACTGTACCTTTCAGGTGATGAATAGCCATAACTTAATATGTCAATTTAACATATATCAAAATTCCAACACATGTCAAAAAGTCAGTTTTGCCTGCTTTGACTTGATTGATTGAAAAAAGTAAGGGCTAAATAGTTCAACAACAACTAGAAAGATTTTCTTATAGAAAACTTGTGAAATTTTAGGAATGAAATAATTTTGAAAAATATGAATATACACGTGATGGTCAACAAACACGCTTACTAGCATCTGAGAAGAATGCTAAAATCATTGTGATATTGATAATATTAGATTTTATGGACTAAAGTCTTTTCTTTGAATTTCATCTTGGCAAAATAATATTGAGTTTGTTTCACTTTTTCTTTTATCTCTAGAGGAATCTATTCTATTTTGGTAATTATCAAACTGTCCAGGATTCTTCTTATTCATATATTTATAAATTCTATAATGGTATTTCAAGATTTGCAACAATTTATTCTTACAGCGCCCTTTGGAGTAGGTATTAGTAAATCTTCACTCTGACAAGGTGCTGAAGACTTGAATTGGTATAAAAATAAATACAGGGAGTCTGAAGATAAACAGATTGATGACTTCTGCCTAGGAAAAATACATATAGCAACATGTTCTGGTGTTACTTTACAAACAAACAAAATGCAACAAACAAACCAAACAACAACCTCAGAAAAACTCAACCCTGACTTTCTTTTCTGGGTTAATTATGTTTTCTCTTCTGAAACTTTCACCATGTCTTGTAACATGATGAACTTTTCCTGTCCTCACAGTTATATTATATATGATGGAGTGCTACTGGAAAACACTTAATCAAAACTTCCATGAGAGGCAAGGAAATATTTTGAAAAATTATTATCTCACTCACAGGTGTTGCATTTAGTTGGTTTGAGGGTTTTGCTGGTACTGCTGTACTTGTTTTTGCTAAGCATAGACAGAATATGAATCAATTACTGCTCTAATTTGTCATTGTTCATGGAAACAGAGATCATGTCAACCAGGATTAATTTAACAGTTAATAAATGCACAAGGAACCAAACCAATTGCCTTCACTAATCCACACTTTTGCCTTGGCTCTGATCTCCTTGTAGCGTTAACAACCACCTCTCCCTGGACCTCACCTCTCCGCTGCTGCTCTGCCTCTGAAGGTCAACAAGGATGGCTGAGACCTTCAACTCCCCAAAACAGGACTTACCTTGACTCCATGCCTCTAAGTCTTCCATACAACATCCCTTTCCCAGGCAGCTGTACTTGAGCTGCTTCTGTGTGGCCTGAGAATGCCCACTGACAGGCCACAACTTTCATTTGAATTCTCCCTCATGAGACCAGATCTCTCTAGGCTGCAAACACACCGAATTGGGAAGAAAGGCCTGGAAGTGGACCCACAGACTGTGTGAATGCATTTGCATGCACTAGCTTGAGGATTGTCAGCTTCAATACTGTTATGGTCCTGATTTGTTGGTTTGGTTTTTTTTTTTTAATTCTTGATACCAGTCCATCTACTCAGGGGAAAAAATAAGAATCTTGGTGTTTGCAGAAAGAAACTTCTATTTCTTAAGTTATCAGGGTGTGCTTTTCAGAGAAGAAAAACAAAATATTGGTAACACAAAGGTTATTTACTGATAGCAAGTAGCTGAAGGTAAATCTCCCTGTGATAATGCAAAACAGTCTGAATTAACACTTTATTGATTAGTTGAAAAAGATAAATCTGGCAAAACTAAATACAAGATTCCTTGCAATAATTTAAAAAGGAATTCAAAGTAATACTCAGATTTCCATTCCTCCCCTTTGGGGACTTTCAGACAATTTTCTAATTGCCCATTCCCTCATGTTGATTACACATTTTCTGCCCTACATAAGTTAGTCAGCAGGCTGTCCAAATTCCTGAACCACCATGTGTGCAAATGCATCAGCTTTTCTCCCCTAATGTTATAATTCCATATAATGAGCTAGTCATCCTCATTTTACCTTAAATAAATACAAAAAAATACTTCTGAGGAACAATTAGTGTAGTCTTTTTCAGGCAGCTACTTTAAGATTGAAAGAATCACTCTCCAAACATATTTCTATCCCTTGACAGTAATTGGAAAGTGACTATAATGATAGCCTGCAATGCCTAACTCAGATGTCTGTGTACATTCTAAGCATCTGGAATTAAGAGGTGGATCCCACTTAAATTCCTAGAGAGTTTGCTAATCTAAAACCAGATCTATGAAATGAAAAAAACCCAACACCTAATGTGGCTGATTCAATTCAGTTTCCAAGTGAAGTTGCCTCATATCTGGTTAGTATCCATAGAGCAGTTCAGCTGCTTTTGAGCCAGTGACTTATCACAGAATCTTAGGATTGTTTGGGTTGGAAAGGATCTTTAAAATAATCTTGTCCAATTCCCCCTGCAGTGACCAGGGACATCTAGAAATTTGCATTTATTTAGCAATAATACTAATTTAAGTAGTCTTTCTGCCTCTGTCAGTGGCTGTTTGTAGCCACTAGGACAGTAGATGGAATTATTAAAAAAAAAGGCATAAATACTGGCTTAAGTAGATGCTCAAACTGACAGTGAGAAAAAATGGTGCTCATATACAATCATGAAATAATAGGATATGTTAGAGATGTAGTCTTTGTAATTTATGTTTCACTTGACCTGAGGTATAAATTTCAGGAATGTAGTCAGGCATCTCTGTGAATTCTGAATGGGCATCTAAAACTACTCCCTCTTCTTTTGTAGTTTCAGTCATAAATTAAAATTTATTTAATTTTTCCTTACTGTTAAATTAATAGTCTACATACTTCAAATTAAATTCACCCTAGAAGAGCCGAGTTGTCTCCAATGATTATAAAGAAGTTTTTGAAGTATAAAAATCTGCATTGTTTCCCTCTATAAACCTTTTTGTTATACTTACCAAAGTTCAAACATACACAAAAACCTGGGTATAAGACATTGTAATCTCTCCAGTTACCTCAAAAGAGACCTTGACCATAACAGAATTTTTTCATGAATGCAGGAAATTTTGTAACTCTTTTTCTTGGTAAGATTAACTGTGAGCCTTTCCAGATGATACACAGATCACGATGAAGAAGACAGTTAAACAAATTTTATCTCTGAATCCATCACCTTATGAAAGTATTTTATACCTAAGTGCAAAATCACATTTGACTGCATGGGAGTAGTAGCTGGGAAAATGCATGTTTCTTCTTCCCTCCTCTTTTAGAAAACTGCATGACAGATATGGAAAGTCTATATTTAAGATGCCTACAGCAGTGGTATCACAGTACATAATCTATACTTACTTCCTTTAGAAACAGTATGTGTTGACAAACTTCCTAAAAGTAACTCCCAGATTTTTCTGAAAGAAGCTTATAGATTGAGCAATGTAGATTGATTTTGTTTGTGGCAATAATGAGCCATTTTCTACCAAGTGCTTCTGTTTTTTATTTTTTGTATTTACTTTGTTCTAGTATACCTCTTTTATTTCTTAGTAGCTCTGTTAGTTCTAGTTCTCTTATTTTCTTTTTTTCTTTCCTTCTCCTTCTCCTCCTTCTCCTTTTCCTTCTTCTTCTCCTTCTTTCTCCTTCTCCTCAGGGCTATTATAGGTATAATTCATTTGAAAAGAGGTGTGTGAGTCATTAGAAGTACAGATAAGTACCGAGATGTATACCTGAAAGTACAGCAATTTATTTTCCACCCACTTCACCTTTTTTCTATCCTTTCTTATTTATTTATTTATTTGTTTGTTTGTTTATTTATTTAATTATTTTTATTTCTAATCATATGGCATTCTGGCACATAGTAAATTAACAGAAACAAACTTTACAAAACACATTCAATTCACATAACTTCTGTAAAACTTTCATTTCATGCTAGCAATTATTAAAATTAGGCCGTACATCAGAAACTTATGTGCTCAGGTTTAAGTGTTCTTTCAACTGTATTACAAGGATAATATTCAGAATATATTTTAATGGGTCTAGATGTTTTTCCTCATTAAAGTATGTTTCAAACTAAATTCATTCTTATCTCGGGACATTGAAGGATGAGTATAAATTATACAATGTTTATTTTCTTTTCATAGACTTTAGTCAGCATTGCTGTTTAAATACAAAAAGAGAGAATTTATATAGTTTATTTTTCTCCTCTTTCTCTTTATGCATCTTATAATTGTCTTATAATTATTTCTCATAAAAATAAAAGAAAACTGCACAAAAATTGAATTCAGTAACATTAGAGATGAACTTCAATTATGTCAGAATCCCTAAGGACTGTGTTTTCATTACATGCTAAAAGATCAAATTAAACTCCGTACTAGCTCACAGATCTCTTATGAGAGCACAATCTTTATTGTATGACAATTAAAAGAAATGGAGGCACACATTAACTTTAAATACTACTTATATTTCAAGTCTAGTTATACTATAAATGAAGGGATGATTTGTCCTACCTGATACAATGTACTTGGCTTGGTAAGTGCAACATCTATACCATTGGAAGAAAATCATTATTTCTTCAGTATTTTCAAGAATCATGTATGTACAGTGTAATCCCGGAAATTCTATAGATGGATGAAAGTCACAGTAGTGTACAGGACATAAATGTCAAAAATAATGCAGACTTTGGTAGCCTCCCTTTAGTCATTGTCAATGATCTCATGTGGCCATGTCAGAAATAAAACTATTTTTGAATATGAAAAAAATAAAAATAACAAAAGCTAGTATGAGCAGATCAGTTGTTGGTACAAATTAATGGACTTTGAAAAAAAGAGTCCCTTCTTAGTCTAAGCAAAATAGAATGCTGTTATCTGTCCTTGGTAGTAAGTTCAGAAGTGGAAACTATGACCAGGAACATAGAAGTAGACATAAAAACTACAGCTGTCAATACTATCAGAGACTCTACTACCACCCAACCTCTGCAAATAGAAAAATCCTATTATCTCTTCAGCAGACATTTGCTCTTGATCTCAGTTTTCATTTTAACAGAAGTCAAGTATCTGAAGGACCTTTTCTTATATGTCTTCTCAATTTGTAGAGAAGTCAAGGCACTGCCATTTTACAATATGAGACAGATTATGAAGAGTGGTTGCCTTCAATCCATTGGAATTTTAGAAACACCTACTAATTTCAAATCATATTTTTACTTCAATTCCTTCACCCGTTGCCTAATCTCAAAATTAGGGATGGAGTTGGAGTGTAGGCTGGGGAATGGGAAAAATAAGAACTCTCTTCTCGCTCTCTTTTTCTCTTTCTGTCTTTCTCTTTCCCTTTCTTCATGTCTTCTTCTCCTGAAATTATACCTTAAGTCAGAACAAGAAAAATTCCAGTCACTACCTTGACAAGTTAAAGTTTAGGGTAAACTTTGCAAAGTGATTTATTCCTGGTGCTCTAAATATTGTAAGTAAAAGTTGTTTTTGAACCTCCTGAGAATTTTGTTGTTTCTCCTGCTCACAGCCCAGAGTAAATCCAGTTAGCTTTCCCTAAAGCCACTGGGTAGACTGGGACAGTACAACTATCAGGAAAATCTTCTGTAGTTATATTCGTATTGGTCCAAACACAACATTCTTTTCTTGTTTATTTAAATATTATGATGGCAAATAAACAGAAATTACTTATGCTATTCAATACTAACAAACCAATACACTACAATCTACTAGTAATCTAAAAGGGGAAAAAACACTGACATCTATACTATTAAATTGCTGCACACACTCTAATGTGTTTTGCTGTGGCCAACAAATTCCCAGGAAACACACACAAGTGAAACTGTTGGTTTGGATGTAGTGGTACTTATGCTCAGACGTTACTGTCTTTGGGCTGACACTGGGATAATCAGCAAACTCAGCCGGTCATTTGAATATAGTTTACTGCTTAAGTGCTTGGTCATCATTGTATTTTACAGAAATAAATTTTAAACAGCAATTTCATTTATACAAAAACACATACGAAGGTGAATGAAATAGTCTAAAGAAATTAGGTCAATTTAGCAGTTAAAAATTTTTAATATATACGATCAGTCATGAGGTGGAGATAATATAAATAAAGCAAAAGGAATAGAATGAACAGTGTGGTACACACTGCCATTCAGTAACTAGGCAAATTTCTCTCTGAAGGATTATGACATAACAGAACTATGAGTAATGATTCAGTTTCTTGAATTGCAAGTTCTTTTCTTAATACTGAAAAAGTGAGGTCTTAGTTTCATGATCTAAACAAACAAAACAAACCCTTATGCAAGGAAGGGAAATTATGGGGTTGAGATTTGTATAACTGCTGAGCATTTGCCTCCATGAAAACAGCAGGTTTGTCTGTATTGCCAGTGACTGCAAATCACACATTTCTATAACTTTATTTTAGTTTGGATTGGAGGAAACACATTAGCTAACAGATAATGAAAATGTCACCTCAAATTCTTCACATGTGCTCAAGTTCATTTTTCTACAATGCCATTAATTTGTAGTGAGATATATTTCAGGAAATTTATTATCAGTTTATTTCTGGTATCAAAATTAGGGTTGTTCAAGTGTAATGTCTAAAAAAGTTTGATTTGAAATTCTAATTGTTGTCTAATCCTAAGAATACTAATGAATGTATAGCAAGGCTGTAGTCGTAATATGCCCAACATAATAATGCATAATTCAGTTGGGAAAATAAATTATTCCTCGGGCAAAATAATGATCTCTGAACTTTTGTTAATTCATGAAGCATTCACAAAGGAAGCTCCCCAGGTATGAAAAAAAATATTTCTAAGCTAGTGTAATTAGGGGGATGCATCTTCCTCACTATCTTTCTTAGAGAGGTATGTCATATTTATTGCAACAGACAGGAAAGTGTTAAACAAAATAAGAGGTATCTAGCTAATATCTTAAAATGGTAATTATTCCACAGAAAAAAACCTATTTGCAATTTATGAAAAAGCAACACTAGATTTGGACCATTTTTAGGTAGGAAAAGATATACCATTTTTATTATGCTTTTAGAGTATGCATTTTAAAAACTTGTTTGTGATTTTCAAGTTAATTTCTATTTTACTGTTTGCCATTCAACTACTGACTTCACTGCTGCAAAACAAAATAAAAAAATATTACAGATAAAAAAAAAAAAAAAAAGAATAACTCACAAATTAAGGAAAACACTGTTTAAATACAAAAGACAAATCCAGGTCTGTGTATGTGCTACATGTAGCCCAGAACTAGACAGCAGATGTTTCTGATAAAGGGGGACTTCTGGTACAAGGGATTACTTTTGTCAGAGATAGCATGGCCGACAGGACTAAGGCAGCGATCATTCCCCTGTACTTGGCATTGCTGAGGCTACACCTCAAATCCTGTGTTCAGTTTTGGGCCCCTCACTATAAAAAAAACATTGAAGCACTGAAGCATGTCCAGAGAAGGGTAAAGAAGATGGTGAATGGTCTGGAGCACAAGTCTTATAAAGAGTGGTGGGGGAGCTGGGAATGTTCAGACTGAAGAAAAGAAGGCTCAAGGGAAATCTTATTCCTTCCTAAAACAAAGTTGTAGTGACAATGAGGTTGGTATCTTTACTCAAGTAACAAGCAATAAGATGAGAGGAAATGGCATCAAGTTGTGCCAGGGGAGAATTAGATTAGATATTACAAAAAATTTCTTGGTAAAAAGGGATGTTAAGCATTAGGAGAAGTTGGCCATGGAAGTAGTGCAGCTCCCAAGACAGAAGGTACTTAAAAGATGTGTAGATGTAGTGCTTAGAGACACAGTTTAGTGGTGGGCTTGACAGTGTTTGCCCATTGAAATTGACCTTATGGGTCTTTTCTAACTTAAATGATTGTGTGATTCTGTTCTCTGATTTATGTGGGCTGGGTGTGAGAACAAAACCACACCAATTAGTGACATAGAGTCCAAAATTTGTTTAATGTGCATGCTGTGTGTACTAGGTGGACAGTGATTCCAAAGCCCAGATATCTGTTCTGCAAGACATACATTTCACACATACTAGTCAGGGTCACAGTGTCTCCAAATCCAGTTAAAACCAGCATCATGGATCCAGGTAAGCAGGATTCTCACTGACTGATTTATTGGATTACCCCTGGTTGGATGTCAGCCACCAACCAAAGCCTCTCCATGTCTCCCCTCCACATGTGGACAGGTAAGGGAAAATATAACAAAGAGTTTGTGAGCTGTGATAAGGACAGAGACAGATAATTCACCAAGTACTGTCATGGGAAAATCAGATTCAAATTAGAGATATCAATTGAATTTATTGCTAACAAAATTAGCACAGGATAATGGGAATTAAAATAGGACCTTAAAAACACCTTCCCCCCACCCCTTCCTCTCTCCCAGGTCTATCTCCTCCTACCCATCAGTGCAGGGAGACAGGGAGTGAGGGTTAAGGTCAGTTCATCAGCGAGATGAGTCCTTCCTCTGCTCCACTGTGGTGTGCATCCCATAGGAGACAGTTCTCCATGGACTTCTCCAACATGAGTCCATCCCACGGGGACCAGCTCTCCATAAACTGCTGCAACATGGGTCACTCTTCCACAGGGTGCAGTCCTTCAGGCACAGCCTGCTCTAGTGTGGGTCCCCCACAGGATCACAAGTCCTACCAGGTAACCTGCAGTAGTGTGGGTTTCTCTCTCCACAGGTCCCTGCCAGGAGCCTGCTCTAGCACAGGCCTCCCATGGCTTCACAGCCTCCTCTCAGGCATCCACCTGTTCCAAAATGGGTCACCTTCATAGGCTGCAGGTGGGTCTTTATCCCAGTGGTCCTTCATTAATCCAGATTACTTTCTTAGTCACAAAAAGTTAAAAATACAGTCTTTAAGCTATATACACTAATGATCTATTAAACAAATTTTCTAGACCTGAACTGTCTTTTCAAATTATTAGCACCCTCCAGTTTGGCTTTTGCCATTTCTTATGAATTCTTTTGTGGGCAGTGTGCTGATAGTAAACACTAAAAAACCAGCATGATTTAATTTTGTTCTGATCAATGCAGAAGCAAAATAATGTTGACATCATTTTGAAAGCAAGTATAATAATCTTAACCACTCAGAAATATTCAATAACAAAACAAAAAGTGAAGCTAAACCAAATAAATAACTAAATAAAACACAACAAAACTTTTGTTGAATATTGACATTGACTTAAGTGAATATTCTGATAAGAAATATCCTCCCTATTGCAGGATGAAACTACTGCTCAATCAGAAACTTCAGGCTGCAACAATGTTATTTAAAAGTTTCACCTATGATACAGAATATAAGAGAAAACCAATATTTCTTTAATCCCACTTGGTATAATACCTTGATGGTTTTCCCAGATGTGAGCTGTTGCTTTTACTTTCCAGTTATGGGGCTATCCTTTTTTTTTATGTACAATAAGGGTATCATCGGGAATATATAGTGTGTATACAGGTGTGCATGCAGTCAGTTTCTGAAGAAAGTTTTCATAGTTTGACATTTGATACAGTTAAGCAAATTACACTGTGTGATATTTTATCCTCAGGAATGACCTTGCTTGCAGGAAGTGTTATGTTAGCTTTTTGAAGTCTGGCTATCTATCCTATTGACTTGCTGGAAATAGAAATGACAGTAAAAGAATCCAAAGGCAAAATATGTAAGGAAGGGACAAATAATGAACAAAATGCACATGGTTGAGACACTGCCCTGATAGTTAAGCACTTCAGAATGGAAGTGAACTTAAGGATACAAAATAAATTTAATCAGAGCTGGGCATTTAATTCTTATTTGATCGCTTTTATGTATACAAACAAGAATCACTAATACTTGTCCTTTTGTATGTGACCTGCAATATGACATTACAAGGGTGCTTTCTACAAATTGAATTTTAGTTGTAAGATTGAATGAAAATAGATTTGCAATATCATATTCCTTTTAAAACCATAGTATCTAAGTTTCATGCACAGCAAAATTTGTATCCCATTTTGAAAGTCAAACTGAAACAGAAGCTTTTTTAATATGAGTTAAGCACTATTTTTAATTGGAAACTGAAATTAAATATTTGTGGTGTTTGAGTTAATGCTTACTTTGCATGAAAACAGAAAATAACAAGTTATGTCTAGATATTGACTACCCTACCTCTACACTGTTCTAAATTAATTATTAAATATGTAATCATATGTTTTGCATTTTAATTTTTAAAGATATGTTATGCCTTTTAATTTCAATGCATGATGTACATTCACACACAAAAAAGGAAATGCAGAAATCACTGTTATTTCCAGAAAAGATATTTAGGGGACTTTCAATTCCTTAGAACTGTAATGAATTGCCCACTGAATAAAATATCATAAATTTTAAATACTGATATTTTAAAACACTTTTGTGAAACAGATAAACTGATTTAGAAGGATCATTCAAATTAAATTAATCCACAGTAAAAGTGAAACATCACCTTCAATTACAGTGTGACTAGTAGGTAGCCATTGAATTACATGAAAGTGGTTTGTAGTTCAACAAATTTGGGGTTTTGTTCCTTTCTATATTTTGTATTTTCTTTCTTTTCTCTCCTTTGCAGTTACAAGACTAAAAGCTTCATTTTAAGGGGGGAAAATAAGTTGCAAACTCTGGTAAGTAATGATATTGAGAAAAAATAGTTTAGGATCCAAATTCTTTTATTTGAAAATGCTGTGTGCCTTAATAAGAATCTATTGAATGTATCTTCAAATTCTTAACACTGTGTAGGTTAACTGTTCTCTGGTTCTCTGACTTGTAATGATTTTTAAATCATGAAAAAGTTAATGAATGAAGGTAGAAAATAAGGGGTTCTCCCAGAAGACAAAAGAGAAAATGTGATTGTATATTGTATAGATGAAAAATATTTAAAATATTAATGAGTGATGAAATAATTTAGTTTTGACATGTACAAATGTCTTCAGAGATCTTCTATACCTCCTTGATTCATGTACTGTATTGATATCTTGGTTGTTTGATAGCTGTATTATTGATGCACTAATGACTTTTAGAAGATTGATCATATTCTTGCTACCCACTCCACACAAGGGCAGCCCAAACAATCATTTTTGAAAAGTGAAACACTAAAGACAAATATAATAGTTACAATTATATATAACACCTCACACGTAATGAGACTGATTCTGTATGGGAAACTCCCAGCAAGCTCAATAAAGTAAATTGAATTATTTATGCTTGTTATATCACCATACCTAAGTACTGTGCTCCTAATAAGCAAGCTGAAGCAAGGTTTTCACTAGAAAAGCATTGTACTCTTTCATGTTGTACACATGCTATACTATACATGATGAGGTACTGAAAAATTCAGAAAACACTTCAGATGATCTTTTTCTGGGAAAGAGTGGAAAGATGTAATCCACCTGAATTCTCCAGACAGCAGAAACATCAAAGGAATGAAATAAAATTCTGATAGCCATGACCCTGAATTTAGCAGTGTATATATTTCAGTCAGAACTTAAAGCACTGGGGTCAGATAGCAAATACCCTACAGGTTTGCTACTGTAGATGAAATTGTAAACATCATTATCTTTTCAAAGGAGTTCAAATATGACAATCATTAACTTTGCACACTCAGCACTGCATGTTAATCTGACAAGATCAATATGTTACCTCAAATTTGAAGTGCTTTTACTGCTTATTTTAAGAAAAATAAATCTCACAAATATTTTAACACTTCTAGAGTGTGAAATGAATAAATGTAATTGAAGTTAACAGTGAATAATTCCAACATCTTGGCAATTTAATACAGAAACATAATCACTTTTATATTCACAATGCACTAATCATATGTAGAGTTGATGGAAATGAAAATAAAGGGGTAAATTAAAGAGGTGTGATTAGGCATACCATACAGTGACATGATAAAATTCTCCAACATTTATATTCTCAAGTCCTTGTGTGGTATACAGTTGTCTTCCAGCAGAATCCTGACACAAGTTTCATAGCAGCACAAGTGAGTTTACAAGTTATGCAGAGACTTAGAAATTTCCTCAAGGACTTCAGTATGCCTTGTAATCTTTTATTCATGCATGTAAAGCAAGGAAGGAAATAGACATCTGAATCACACATGTAAGCCATTTGAATATTTACCATTGTTGAAAATTAAACTATTTCTAAAAACCAAATGGATTTTTGTAAGTTATTATTAAAACACCATGCATTCTACTAAAACTCTATATGTATATCATATTTATTCTGAATTCTTTATCAAAATTTCAGTAATGAAAATGTAATTTCTTAATCAAAACCAGGGACTTTTTCAGAAAATTAAAGACAATGTTGCAGTAAATTGGTACAGAAATGGAGAGAAATTTATCTAATTCAAACTAAGTAGAACACAATGCTGAATAATACAAGATCATTTTGCTATTCCTGGCAGCTTTTCTGATCATTTATCTTTGTATTTCCATTCTTGAATAGTTTGATGTTCGACTCATTAGGACTGAATAAGTCCTCTCCTGCTTTGTTTTTCACTCATGACTATTTATACCAAGATCAATAAATTCCATTTACTGAGATTCTGAGTATCAGAGTATCAAGGTTATAAAAGACATATTTTGAAATTGCAACTCGTATTTCTTTTCATCCAACCTTACTCACATATAAGAGCTAATTCCTGATCTGCTATTGACCTTGAGACAGATATGATTAATGTTGTGCAAACAGTTCTCCTACACAAATAGTACAAATTAGAAAAATATGTATATTTTTCATTACTTTTTTTTCAGTTAAAAACATGGGCAAAATTGCAGATGAAGAGAACTGATTCTTACTATTTTCCAGACACTTTACTGCCAAAATAAAATCAAAAGTTGTTAGAATAAACACATAAAGGACATGATTATGAGGGCATAGCAACAATTAATTGCATGGCGAAATATATACTATGTGGAAACATCAGAATGATTTTGACATAATATTTTGAGCTCTTCTTTGGCTGAAGGCCAGAATTTCAGCTGAAGTTACAGGCTGATGATATTTATTATCCTCACATCCAAATACTTTAAAGAAAATAAAACAAATGTCTCAGTAACATTAGAAAACTGAAAAATTAATTTCCTTTCTTTGACACTGTAGTATTCCATACCATACAGTTAAATATTCATAGAAATATATGTGGTTCAAGGGGAAATCTGTAAATCTATATCATAGAATCATACTACAGTTTGGGTTGGAAGGGTTTTGTAAAGGATATCTAGTCCAACTCCTCCTTCAGTGAGCAGGGTTATCTTCAGCTAGGTCAGGTTTCTCAGAGTCCTCATTGCCTGACCTTTTATATTTCCAGGGACGGGGGAAGAACGACTGGAAAATGGTCCAGCAGAGAAGGACCTGTGGGTACTGACTGACCCAGCTGAACATGACCTGGTGTGTGCCCAGATAGCCAAAGGGGTCAATGGCAACCCAGCTTGTCTCAGCAATAGTGTGGTCAGCAGGACCAGCACAGTGATTGTTCCTCTGTACTCAGCACTGCTGAGGCCACACTTTGATTCCTGTGTCCAATCTGGGCCCCTCACTACAAGAAAGACATTGAGGTACTGGAGTGTGTTCTGTACCAAGAGGACAACCAAATCAATGAATGGGCTGGAGCATAGGTCCTATGAGGAAAGGCTGAGGAAGCTGGAGTTGTTCAACCTGGAGAAAAGGATGCTCAAGGGAAACCTCATTGTTATCTACAACTACCTGGAAAGGAGATTGCAGTGAGGCGGGGGTCAATTTCTTCTCCCAGGCAACCAGCAAGAGGGCAAGAGGAAATGGCCTCAAACTGTGCCAGAGGAGGTTCAGGTTGGATATTGGCACAGAAAGGGTTTTCAAGCATTGGAACAAACTGCCCAGGGAAGTGGTGGAATCACCATCATTGGAAGTGTTCAAGAAACATATGGATGTGGCACTTACTGTTGTGTTTAGTTAATAAGGTGATGTTTAGTCACAGGTTGAACTTGATGATCTTGGACGTCTTTTCAAATCTTAATGATTCTATAATTCCATCTATCACATCTCTGGGAAACTTGTTCGTGTTATACCACCCTCATCACAAAATATTTCTTCCTTATAACCAATGTAAATCTGCCCTCCTTTAAAATGGTTTAAAACCATTACCCCTTGTCCTGTTACTACATGTCCTTCTAAAATGTTTCTCCCCATCTTTCTTACAAACCCACTTTAAGTAGGAGAGGCTGCAGTAAGGTGCTCCCAATGTCTTCTCTTCCCCAGGCTCTCTTCTCCAATCTAAACAAATGCAACTCTCTAAGCCTCTCCTCAGGGAAGTGCTCCAGCCCTCTGACTCTTTTTGTAGTCCAGGTCTGGACCTGCTTCACCAAGTCAGTATTCCTCCTTTGCTGAGGACTCAAGGGCAGGATGCTGTACTCCAAGAGGGTCTCTCCAGAGCATAGTAGAGGATGCTTGGTTTATTGGTTTGGAGGCTTTTTTTTTAAATTTTTAAATTACATGCAGTAAATTGGTGATGAACTTTCATACTTCACAATCTGGAATTACAGGGAATTTTTATTAAAGGTGAATATCATCACCTGTGTCTTAAGAAAAAAAAAAAAAAAAGTATTTTTTTAGGGAACACATTGCTTTTATGGGATGTATCATAATTAGGTACTAATCAAAAATATGTGACTTAGCATCTCAAAATATATAAGAAGCCTTTCAGATGTAGTGGGGTTCATTTTGATCCAGGTTTTATCTTTAGCATCTAGTCTAAGTTAATTTTCTCTCTACAGTTTGTGAAGAAAAGTCAGAATCTGGAAATAAAGTTCATCCTGATTATGTCTGACATCTTACTTAGGAAGAGACAAATCACTATTGACAACAAACTTAAATTAGATACTATCTGTTGGATGACCAATGTTAAATGAGATGCATCTCTCCTTTAGTCTGTGATGGTCCAATGAGAACAGGCAAGAGAAATAAACTGATTTACTGCTTCTAATTAAATAACACATTTCTATATATGAGCCAGAATAGATCTTCCACTTGCCTAAGAACAATAAGACTTAAAAAAAAAAAAAAAAAACCAAAAACAAAAACAAAAACAACTAACCCCCCCAGCTCTGAGTCACCTATTGAAATAACAGATGAAGGAGTTTTTAGGATCAAAATTTAAGTGTCTACATTCCGTTTTCCTTCTGGTTCCGATAACGAATTTATTAATCCCCTACTGAATTCCACCCTTTCCCTTAAAACATTTATCAGATGAAGCTATTGAAGCTATTGTTCATTAGTTTCAAACTAACTTAAATCCCATTATCATCCTTTGAGCATCAATTTCTTCTTAGAGTTCAGAAGAGAGTTTTATAACACAGCAATGTCTAAGTGCTTTTATGTCTTAATGCATTTCAAAAACTTCTAATGTTAACATTACAAAGAGAAAGTTGAACACAGAAAGACTGAAAGGGAAAAAATGAAATTTGTCAAACAACAGGCAGGATCTTTTATGCTGAAAAGTTCAAGTATATTTACAAAAGTGATTTTGTCTCTGTGTCTATCTCTTCCCTACTGTCAAGCTGGCAATTTGGCTTCAGATGTGTCATTGTCATTTCTCAGCACAGAAAATGTAACAGAGGAAGGACAATAAAAAGGGGAAAGAAAAAGAGAGGTCAAGAAAATTCAAGGAAACTAGATTTTTTTGTGTCTTAGACAAGTTTTAAACGTGCTCTTATAATAGGTGATAGGCAGAGGTCCATTAAATGGACATGTCCTTTTAATATTTGAAGCTCAATGAGCAAAATGCACCCCTCAGTTTTATTTTAAGGTGACATTTTCGGATAAATAATAAATAATTTCTGCTCATTCATAAAGCGAAGATATCACAGCAACTAAAGTCTTCAAAATGCTTTCACAGATAATGCACATGTATTTTTCATGTCTCGCTTTATATAGTTTCATATAAATTGGCAACTTTTCATTGGTATGGTGGAGGTTCTTAAACAAGGAATAACAAATTCTGGAATACTTTCATGCAGCTGCTACTTTCAAGTAAATACAGAGAAACAGAGTGAAGATGTGGTAGTTTGGGGTTTTATCTAGACTTTGCACCAGCATAACAGGGAATCTGATTTTGTTTGTTGTTATTCACAATACTTCCAAGCTATCTAAAAGTATCTATTAGCAGCTGAGGTATTTAAGGTGTTTAAGACATCCATAATTAACAGAAATGAATGTCACCTAAATGAGATCTGTGTTTTCTGGAGCTTTGACCGTAAAGAATGTGAGATATCTTAAGGTATCTTACTTAGTATTACGCAAATAAATTTAGGCAAACAAATTAAAAGGTCATTTTCAGTGTCACATATTTCGATGCTGAGAGATGGGCATCTCAGTGGCTCTAATTACAATAATTATTTTCCTTTACAATAAAATAAAAGATTGCAGGTCTTTCAAAGAATGTTAAACTCACATATTTGTCTTCCAATCTAGGAATGAAGCAAATTAAAAAAAAAAAAAAAAAAAAAAAAAGATTTCATGCATTCACATAAAACACTGAGAACCGAGGAGAAGGGCTTGACAGTGGAAACTGCCGACTGTTAACAGAGATTTGTAAATCTCGAGAATATCATTCAGTTTCTGACTAATCTTACCTATCACAAAATGTACTAGAAAAGCCAAGCATGACAGAAAATTAAACCAAAATCACTTATTTATGACATTGTATTTATGTTTCTCAATCCCAGTATGCTTGTTGGTTAAATGACTAGGACTACAGATCCTCCTCAGCTTGGCTGGTCTTCAAAAAATCTCTTTAAAAGGTCTGAATGTCATAGGTGTTCAGTGGTACATGTTTGAACATACCTTATCTTAGATCCTGTTAAAAATGTAGTTAAATTCTACTTTATTCTTAAAATGTTACTCATTAGAAATGAAGATTAAGGTTAAAGAGTAGATGATTTCATAAGCAGAAATATCTGTCTCATTTCATTATAAGGCTTCTCTCTCCTAGCTGTGTAGAGCACATAAAATTCAACTTTTACTTTTCTGTCAAGAAGAAATTTACTAATATTTAATACATTTTTACAAGAAAAAAGAAACATGCAAAGCCAAATAAACATTGAAGGAAAATGCTGTTAAAGTAACATGACTTAATTTCTAATTAGGAAAATCTAATAACTATCTCAGAGATGTGAGCCTAGTTTGTGAAATGTTTGCATAAGTTTTACTAGGGACATTTTTCAAAAAAAGTTATTGTATTTCATTAACGCTGCTGCAGTATAGGTCATATTCATTAAGTATGTAAAGAGCAGAGAAAATTAGATAAAACTACTATAAAGTATCATGGACATTGGTATGAGAGATCACAAGTGGTCAATTTTGGAGCAGATACTCCTTACAGTAGTATCAAAGTCTTTGCTGGAAATAAGTGTAAAAAATTATTTTTTTATTACTATACTTTCAAAGTAAATGCACGCTAACTGCCTCAGTTGTTAAAAATACAGAATACATAATCAATTTTTATTTAAAATTCTGGATGACACATTTATATCTCCCTTCTTTAGAGAGATAATACAGCAAACTGTATTTATAGCCCTGGTTCCATAAACAGTTTTAAACTGTGAATTTCTCCATATATCTCTGAACTGGTGATTCAGTTTATTTCTTATCATGCTTTTTATTATAGATATTCTATTTTAAAGGATTTTAAAGATTAGGATAATTCTTTACTGAGCTCAAACGTAACACTTTTTTTTTTATCTTGTAAATAAATGTTTTGTTAATACAGGTGATTTTAGTTTTTGCACAAACCCTCACAAAATTCATGCAATGTATTATTTTAGAATAGAATCTTTGGAAAAAGAAACTTTATTAATTTAATTTGTACGTGGTGTGATAGTGCCTCAGTCATATTTTGTGCTGTAGATAGATCTGCTTAGAAAGTAAACCCTATATAATTACACAAAATTAATATTATGAGGGACACAAATATCTAAGAAACTCAGTTCAGCAAAACAAGCAAAGGCCACTAGACACAAAATTCAATTAGTAAGATTGAGAAAAGTAAGAAAGAACATTGAAAAAGGAAACCAGACAGTGATATTGGAGCTTTTTGACTACAGGTTTACATGAGTTTCTTCTCATTTAGCTTTTAATATGTTCTACACATGCATCTGTATCTAGGCTCTCCTCCTCATTGTGTTGGTTTTCCACAGCCTGGTTTTTGGTAGCAGGGGGGCCATGGAGGTGACTGCTGTGAGCTTCTAGACTGCAGTCTAGAAGCTTCCACCATGTATGGCAGAGGCAATCCCTGATGGCTCTGAAGACGGACATGATGCTGGCCAAGGCTGGGACAATTAGAGATGATGGTAATGCTCTGTAATAACATATTTAAGAAGAAAACAAAAACAAGGGCTGTTGTGCAGTTTTAATTCCAGTCAGAGAGCGGAGGAGGTGAGTACATGTGAGGTAAAACAACATGGAGACACCAAGGTGAGTGAAGAAGGAGGGGCAGGAGGTGCTCCAGGCACCGGAGCCGAGGCTCCTCTGCAGGCCATGGTGCAGCCCATAGTGAAGCAGGTTGTCCTCCTGCCGTCCACGGGTCCACAGGGGATGGAGGGATCCACCCACAGCACATGAGGGAGGTGTCCATGCTGAAGTGGGTGAATGCCTGGAGGAGGCTGTGATCCATGGGAGACCCAGTGGAGAGAGAGGGCCCTGCTTCCAAGCTGGAGCAGCCTGTCCTTGGAGCACTGCACCCCATGGAAGAGTGACCCACTCTGTAGCAGTTTTGGGAGGACTGTGTGCCTGTGGGAGGAATTAATGCTATGGCAGTTTTGGGACAACTTCTGCTTCTGAGATTGGAGCCAGGGAGGGGAGAGGAGGGAGGTCAAGGCACAGCAGGAAGAGAAAGAAAAGAAAAAAGAAAGAAGAAAGGGAAAGGAAAGGAAAGGAAAGGAAAGGAAAAGAAAAGAAAAGAAAAGAAAAGAAAAGAAAAGAAAAGAAAAGAAAAAAGAGAGAAGAGAGAAAAGAAAAGAAAGCCTTTAACTCATGTCAGTAAAAATGTAGTGCAACGTGAATTTACTGAATATTGTATTAGATATGAAGTCAAGCAAATAAAGAAACAAGAAGACCTTCGCCAACAGGAAAGGAATCTGACAATTAAGAAAAGTAACATATCTATGAAAAACAATGAAAGGCAATTCTGAAGAAAACAGTACAATAACAATGAATTCATTTAAATGCAATTGGAGCAATACAACATGCTATTATACAGAATAGCTACATAAAGATATAAATGACAAGAATTATAAATCCCTGAGTGTTAAGATGGTTTATTTTGATATTATGTTAATAGAACTTGACTGGTGTGAAAAGAATTGAAACCAATGAATGGTGATTAATAACAAAGCTGAAACCTTGCTTTAAGCCTTCACAAGAAAAAGAAAGTCTGTCAGACAGATGAGTACTAATCTAAGTGAATCACACTGCCATCTATTTATTGCTTCCAAAGATCAAGGTTTGTTCTAGAAATCTGCACGGTATTTGAACTGCAGAGCTATAGGTGACCAATGACACTTTAATTAGTTCAAGCTCTGGATCAATCAATTCTTTGCTGGTACCTGACAGTTCACATGCTTTTGACATTATTGATCTTTGTCCATTCATTCATCTTCTTTCTTTCCAAGTTGTTTGGATTCCTTAATTCTTTGTATTTTCTCTGTCATCTTTCTAATCAAATGCATGCAAGTCATTGCAATAGATCTTAACCTGTTTCATTTTTTCTTTTCCATGACATCCAATAAAGTTTCTTATTAAAATTTTATTTTAAAGATTATTTATATGTGACACTGAGCTATTTTAGTTGATCAGAGATAATTTTTCGAACATTCTCTATGACTTCTACATTTCTGAAGGGATGAAAAGAATACTTTTCTAATAGGTGATGCTGAAGAACACTGCTGAATGATGCCCTAGTTTAGGAAAAAATACTTTCTGAGTGATCACTAGATCTTCAGTTTGAAATGCAGCTCAAAATTAAAATTTCTTCAGGAAATCCTGATTTTTTTTGCTATTTTTGAATTTTAATGGAGTGATCAAAACCCATCTACCTGTCCTACACATTAGTGTTTGAACACCTCTTGCCTCTCATTACTCATTAGAGAGCATTCAGTGCACATGAGCACTGTTCTGAAGGAAGTTGTATGTGAATATAACAAAACTGTGGAAACAATAAGTTGGATATTATTTGGAAGAAGAACAGCTAATACATATTGCTGAAGTCAGAATACTATTATCTATGCTCAAAAAAAAGTAAAAAAATCTAATGCCTATTTAAAAAATCCATAAACTGGTAAAAAATCCCCACTTCAATCCTTGAGTAACACAGGCTTACAGTGTATCTAATGATCTGAGATGACACTGGCACTTTATTTTTAAGAAGGACAAAAATTATCAGAATTGATGATGGACAAAATGTATAATTTATGGCAGCAGTTCCCTTTCTGTTCCTGATAAAAAAGAGTATTGCCTTAATGTTGCTGTAAATTGGTTGTAAATCCCACTTTTTTAATTGCTGTTTATACTTTTCCTGTCTATTTTCTTCTGCTATAAATGATTACATGCTCAGCATAAAAGAATAACAATCCAAAGATGGGAAAAACTTTCATCTGTATCAGAATCAGACAGTACTATTAATAATGAACCTCATTAGGCTACACTCAAGCTTTCCTTAGCTACAAAAGACTACAATATATGTCACTGAAAAAGCAAAGAAAATAATTATGACCTTATCAGTTCCTTCCAGCATGACTCTCATTTCTGCTTTTATTTTTGAAGGACATGGGAAAGGATTAATGAAATTTAAAACAAATATTGAAGCAAATTTAAAAGAACTGATCAAACTATTCTATAGTTGGGATGGTGGAGAAAAGACAGACAAAAGATGGAAATACAGATAACCTAGTTGCAGTTTTAATTTGAAAGGGTTTTCAGGCAACAGCACCAGTATTTTCGCTTGTTTATCATCCTTTACTTTGTCTATGTGTATATACATATACACACACACACAGAAATTTAAAATATTATTATAAATACTAATGCTTACTCTGATCAACTTGAAAGCCGGGGGAAAGGCAAATCAGATTATTTTGACATTTTTTACAGCTGCCATAGCAATCTCAATAATGGTGTTAGGTTTCTAAGGTTCTGGTGAAAACCTTAAATAATTATTGTCAGTTCTTTATGTAAGCCAGGTTTGCTACTTGCCTTTATTAAAACTTAGAGAAAGAAAGAGAAAAAAAATCAACACACACATCTGTTGCTTTATTATAAAAATTTAGTGGTCTAGACTCCATTCACAAAACAGAAGGCACCATGTTGTAATAAAGTTTAAACTTTGTTTGCATATGTACTGAACTGTTTTTCTGACAAAGATAACAAATTTAGCTTGCTAAATTAACTGTTGCACTGGAGAGAATAAAATTTCACAGATGTTCAATGATAGCAGAATTCTCAAAATAAACTAGATATCTTCTGAGATTATACATTGTCCTGGTGGGCCAAGGCAATATATGCTGTGTTTTCTTTGAAGTCAAAAAGATTGAATGTATTCTAACCATCCTCCATTTTAAAGAATAGAAGTATCTTTAAAGGTGAACAGTTTCTTAGCCAAGGGGAATATTTTCTCGACACAGAATAAACCTGGATCCTTTTTTACTTTTAATAGTATCAGCATGTCCTCAAAATGTCTTTTTGGAAAAACCTGTTAGTGCAGCAAGAAGAATAATTTATTACTCTATTTCTATAAAGGCATGACAAACTATTATGGCACCTGACCACTGTGAATAAAAACACAGTTAGACATTAAATTAATGACACTGGCATGAGATCTGCTTCCTACTCACTATTTTGAAATTTACTTTGTAGTCTCCTATAAAATGGTGCAGGACTGTATCTCTTAAAGCAGCATGCTACAAATATTCTCATAGGAAAAAGAATTCTGATGCTATAGGGTGATGGGAAGAATCTAATTGGTTCAAGTGTCAAACTGCAAACACACAAACATATTTCATTTTCTTCTTTTATTAATCTTCATCTTCTTGGGAGAACTTTGGATCTACAATGATGTCCAATTTAACAAGTGGAACACTGACTTACCATAAACCTGCTTGCAACATTCCAAATAAAGCAACCCTAAGATGTGGAAAATAATGAATCAAACTGAATTTCCTTTTTCAGAGTTGATATATTACTTATTTCTGTCATTCAGAAGAGAAATTCACGCTGATATCATGATGTAAAGCTAATTTGTATTTGGCAATGTGGGAGAATTGGGCTGCACAAAAGAACACTATAAATGTTCATAGCACAGCCACATCTCCTAGGGTATTCCCTTCTTTGTAATTTATTAGTGTTTATTTCCATGTCCATCCTTTAGTAAGCAATTCTTCAAGTATTGTATGAATGAATAAAATAAAAATAAAAATAAAAATAAAAATAAAAATAAAAATAAAAATAAAAATAAAAATAAAAATAAAAATAAATAAAAATAAAAGTAAAAATGTTCTGCATCATTATGCGAACATCTTATTGAAATTTTGCATTATGAGATATAGAATGGTCAATGAATAGAGGAAAATTGATTTCTTTTATATCTAACACTATCACTCTGTACAGGGTGATTAGAAGAAAAAACAACCAAGAGGGACGTACAGTACTGTAACTGTCCATAGTTAACAACATTAAAACCACTTAGCTTTGGTTTTGGTCAAGGAAGTGCTAAGGTTAAAGAAATTTATATCTTTGAGGGTTAGGATGTTTGTGTTTTTCTCCAGATCATAATTTTATATAAAATATATCTAATCCATGTCAAACAAAAATATATACTTTTTAAATTAATATAGGCATGTCTAGACATTAAAAAAAAACTCAAGAAAAAGACACAAATTGTGGATTTTTGAATTTTCATGTTTTTACATGCTTCATTCCATTAATGTCCTTTAACAAAATAGCTTCTTAAAAGACCAGTTGTGAGAGGAATTTGTCACTATTATTATGTTTCTATTGAAACAAAAAGACAATACTGTTATTATCACATGGTGCACACCCATTAGGTCTTCATGCTTTCATATAACCAATAAACAAAGCCCTCATGAACAGAACAATTGTAGACTTTGGTTATCCTATGAGTTTACACTTTTTAAAAGTTCTGATTCTGCCATTTCAAACGGGGATTAGATAAGAAGCACTAGAAAGAGACAGATAACTATGCTTAAATATTAAGGAAAATGTGACAGCTATTCCTTGGATTCTTTTATCTCCATCAATAAGAACTTCACACATAGTAAAATGTGCATTACTGCTGCTCATACACAAACTGGCAAACAAATGTTGATATATTCTGAGTAACATATAAAAAAATAATCAGTTTATCTCAGTCAGAATCTTTTCCATCAGCACTGTGTACTTTAGTATTTCTAGCACTCTTGTGTCCATTCCTTCTACTTCCATTTGCTTTCTCACTCATCCTGTTTATCCCTCATTAGCTGCACCTTTCACTCTTCTACCATTGCCTTGTTATTCAGAGAAAGCAACTGCCTTTGTAATGGTAACTTGGAAAGGAGAATTTACAGCTGCTAAAATTACGTATAGTATTCTTTTTCTGATGGATGGGTCTCCATCTATGAAAAGTATTCTCCAGATTTTTAAGGTTGTCATTAGCTTTTATGTCATGGTTTCATAAGTAACTTTAAGATCATTGAAGCAAAGAATGGTTTTGTTAGAGAGAACATTAAAGATCATCTGGTTACTACCCCCCACCATTAGCAGAGACTCCTTCAACTAGACCAGGTTGCTCTGGACCCCATCCAGCCTGACCGTGAATTTTTCCAGGGATGGAGTATCCACAGCTTTGCTGGGCAAATTTTTCCAGTGCCTCAGCACCCTTCTTTTTAAAATTTCTTTCTAAAGAAAGTAAAGAATTTCTTTCTAATATTGAATCTAAATCTATGCTCTTTCAGTCTAAAGTCATTCTCTACATGTCCTTGTAAAAAGTCCTTCTCCATCTTCCCTTCGGGGACTGGAAAGCCACAAAAAGAATAGCCTGGAGCCGTCTTTTCTCCAGGATGAACATCCTTCAACTCTCAGCCTTTTATTAGAAAAGAGGTGCTCCATCCTTCTCATCATCTTTGTGGCTGTCTTAGCTTGTTCCAACCGGTCAATGTCATTCTTGTGCTGAGGGCCCCAGAGCTGGATGCAGCACTGCAGGTGGGGTCTCACCAGAGGGGAGCAGAGGAGCAGAATCCCCTCCCTTGCCCTGCTGCCCACGCTGCTTTTGCTGCAGCCCAGGACACATTTGGCTCTCTGGGCTGTGAGTGCACATGGCTGGGTCATGTCCAGCCCCTCATCCAGCAGCACCTCCAGGCTGTTCTCAGCAGGGCTGCTCTCAATTTGTTCAACACCCGACCTATTTGTTACATATTGTTGCAGCATTTTGCATTTGGCCTCATTAAATTTGGATTCACACGGGCCCACTACTTGAGCCTGTTCAGGTCCCTTTGTTTGCTGCATTTTGTAAGAGAATGATAGAACAAATGTAGATCTTGCAGCCGTGTCACTGCTGCACACAGGCACTGCTCTGAAGTTAATTGGTATGACTGTACACTGATGAGTTGCATCCAATAATGGTAAAAACATTTTTTTTTTCTTAAAAAGCTTCATATACTTTGTTTTAGACTCCTGAATAGCAGTTTCTGACAACTTGAATACAAATTAACATTTTAAGTACTATATTTTATCAGCTTATTAATGCACAACAGAAAGTACTTTTACAATGTCCTGACACCTGGAAAAACTAATTTGATAACTTTCTAAATAAGAACAGTAACATTAATTTCTGAATGACAAGAAAAACTAATAAAGTGGGAAATGCACTGATAAAGAGCAGCTTGAGTACATAGCACAGTCTCACATTCATGGGCAGATGACAGAAGAAAGGAGTTCTGCATGTAATCTGCACAGAACCTTATGTTGCTCTTTACATTTCTTGTTCTGCAAGGAGATAAGGACTTGTAGTACTAGAAATATGATCAAAGCAACTCTATTGCAAGGGAAGCTTTTACAGAGCAAGCAGTTTAATGACAATCAGATAAAAAAAATCTTCTGGATCTTGTTCTTAATAGCAGTTGGAAAGAGAATACAGTTTATTTTATCCCAAGATCTAGGAAAGATCTAGGGATAGAAGGATCTAGAAGAATGTCAGTACTAACCATCATCTCCAGGATCCAGAACTATTTGAAATACGTATATTCAGTTACTTCTAAATAAGAATTACCTTCTCTGAATTATAAATGCTTGCAACTAACTTTTTCTATTTTAAATTGTGTTGTTAATATCTTTAATTCAAAGTTACATTTTTAAAATATGCAATGCACCCCTGTATCAGAAAGATATCTTTCATGTATTTCCATGTGTTTCTTTACTTCGCAGAGCAGGAAAAAACTTCCTGGTTTGTAATGTTCAGCATGGGCTGGACTCTGAAAATGTGTCAAGTGAGATCTGAATCACCTCCTGTTCAAGGATGGAACTTGCAAATTTCAGTGAATGACAGAAAGATGGGCTGCGGTGAAATCCATCTGGTCTCACAGTCTAGTTTGTCTGGGAACCAGGGGTGCAAAGCCTCACTGAGAATGCACCTCCTCTCCAATGTAGATACACAGTCACTTCCTGAGCACTTAAATGCTCTCAGGAAGCAGCCTAACTGCTGTCTTAATTAGCACAGTTTAAAAATAATTACAATACAATATATGCAAAGAATTTTTTTCTCATTAGACCCAAATAAGAAAATATTTTCTTTAATAAATACATTGCTTCATTGCAGAGAGGAGCAACTGTTATTTCTTCATCTATTCACCAGTCATTTGCTGCACAATTTAATTTGGACTTGATAGCAAATATAATAATAGTAATAATAATGACAGCAAAAACAACAGCAACAAAACAACACTATTACTACTACTACTAATTTTAAAATTATAAAGCCTATGCACAAATGGCTGCACTTAGAGTAAGGGTTCTTCTCTTTAGAATAATTTCTCCACAGTTACATCCCATTAGCTGCAGTAGTTCCTTTTACTTGACCTCAGTGTACTTGTACTCAAGGAAATTATCACGCAAAGAAACACATCCTTTGGTTTCAGTTTTGTATTGAGTCTCATAAGTTGTTGCTTTGTAATTCTGTGAAATGAAGTACAAAAGGACATGTTAGTTGCTGATAGTGACACTGATCATGCATATTATAACAAATATTATTTATGTTTAGCTTTATTTAGTTTATTCCTTTTATGAAAAATGAAGAACAGAAACAAACTTAGCTGTTGTTTAGATATGTCCTTAAGCCCAGGCACAAGTTCTACATTCTTAGAGACTAATTAGAAATCAAGATGGATTTAGATAAAAGTTGAAGTACAAAGTCAAAGATTAGTGTCAAAGCACATAATCTTTGTTAGGATTTAGCAAAATAGAATCTTGTATTCGATGATTCCCATCAGTTCCTGGCAGGTTTATAAATGAAGCTGTCAGTGGAAGAAGTATTGTATGAGATACAAATAGCAGGAAAAAAACCAGCCTGTTTGAAATGTATGTGCTCCCCATTCAAAAGCTTCTAAAAAGCCAAACCCAGGGCTACTGAGAAATTATTTCAAGTGATAATAGAGAAAAGCAGTGGTTAACTGAAAAATTTAGAGGTCAGAACCATGATTAGAAGCAGTATTTCAATAGGTTTATTTGAGACAATATTTCCACAGGAATTCAGCAATATAAATGTATAAAAGAGATCTCACATAATGAAGAAAGAGCAGAAGGAGAAAGAAATTTTAATCTACAATGCAGATTTTTCTTCCTTCATTTCCATGCAACAACATGATATCACTGAAATGCACACTTGTTTCTTAGTCTAAAACACATAGCTGAAATTGCAAGAACAAAAATTACCACAGATCTCTTTAAAGTTATTTGGTAATTTTTTTTTTTTTTAATTTTATTCTTCATTTTTTGTGATTATACATTACAGTGAACAGTTCAAGGGTACTTTTCATATCAAAACAATGCAACTGTGATTTTTTAGTGGTACATCACTTATATCTACCATAGGAAGATGGTTAATAACTTACTAATTTTTTCAAAGTCTGAGCACAGTCTACAGGTACAGAGAAAATTTCTGTGTTAATTTAATTTCTGACATTCCATTCAAGAAAATTATTATCTTCTTGAATCTTGTCACATGAAATAGTTTTTCCTCCATGCTCATATTTCAGATTTAATAGATTATTCAACATTGATTTCTAGAAGAACTATTTCATCTTTCTTTTTCCTTTGTTATTTTTATATAAATACATTGTCTAAGAAATAATCGATTTTGTCTTCCCAATTTTAGTACTGTTTTATATTAGCAGAAATTCAAATGTGTTTCATTAGTCCATTGATTGTTACCATGACACTTAACATATTAGAAATTTTTAACTTTCAAGTTTAAAACAGATATTTTATTATTTTATTTTATTTTATTTTATTTTATCCCATAATATCATTAAAAGATTACTTTTACTAAAGTAATATTTGGTATGATAAAAAAATTTTCTGGTCTACCTGTATTACCAAAATATTCTACTGTGTAACCTTCACAAAACTGATGTATTCTTTGATAGTAATTTTCAGTAGAAATTGGGTTTGTACTCGTCTTACATTATTCTAATAAAGTGAATAATCTACTTAATTTCAAAAATGTTAGTCTATTGCAAATTTGACCAGATGTAGTTTCTTGCTTTGCCTTTCAGAATTCTATCCTTACTGCTCTTCCTTTCCTGCTTTCGGGGGCAGTTTGTGGTTTTGTGCAAACATATTTTCCGGTGGAGTTTTTTTAAAACAGAATCTGGCAAAATAGAGAAATAAAAAAGGTATCTGACATCTTGTTCACAAAAAAGGTGATGTTCTGCTGGGAGGTAATTAAGGCTACCAAATCCATAAAATTTTAGAATAATTTTGATTGGAAAGCACCTCTAAATGTCATTCACATACTTAAAACGGAGCCAAAATTGAAGTGGAACCAGCTTCAAAGCCTGATGAAGTTCTCAGGGTCATAGCCATGAGCCTTGAATATCTCAAAGGATAACAATTCTATTACCTCTCAAATCAGCCCATTTCAACAATTGACCTCTTGCAGTACAAAACAAAGAAGTTTCTATCTAATTCAGATCAAAAGTAAGAAAGAGACCATGCTTATAAAAGGTAAATTAACTTTGAATCAGTAGAGGATGTCATGCATCACAGAATAAAACCAATACTTGTCTGGTTAACACATTTGTCCTTTGCCTTAATTCTTTTCAAAGACACTGAGATTTAAGTATACAGGTGCTTGAGTACAGCTATGAACATTGTTCTGCCACATGTAATTTCATAGTTCCTAACAATTAAAAGTTTAAGAATTTAGGAGGTGTAGTTAACTGAACAATTTATGGTAGACATAGAATTTTAGGCATTTTTTAGAATTTGTTTTTCTTTTTGATATTATAAATAAGAGCAATGACAGGAGAAAATAATATATATTAACTGGTGGCTTGCTAGAATGTTGGAGGTAAACTACTCACATTAAATGAGATTCAAAATTTCATCTTGTTTGTAAACATGAACCTACTGCTGGAAAAGTACAGTCATGAGAAAGTGAATGAGGATGTAAAGAGAAAAAAACATACTTGTGGCCATACTTAACAGATTTAACAGTAGTTTGTTCTGATAACAGTGTCAAGACAATAATTAGAACTACTGAAATATTTAAAGTTTCAGTGCTTCATGCTTTTGTATTGTTAAGAGAGGACATTAGCAGTCCATTTGCTCCTAGAAATGGACCAGGGGTAAATTTTTTGTAACTATGAAATATTTTCAATATTAAGAATTTAAGGCAAATACATTCAGAGATTCTTCATCAGAGTGTCACCATGTCTAATTTACTTGTGGATCTTTCTTAGTTCCTCTATGCTATGGTAAATATTTGGGCAAAGTAAGGAGACATAACCCCATGCAACCAGTTAGTGCAGTAAGACAGAGTAAGACAAGCTTTTGAAGTTTACTAAACACAAAACTCCACTATTCTCATATTGTTGGGGTGGAGATCCAGAAAGCAGTTCACTGTCTTCTAATCTAATTCACTGATCTCATCAAACCAAAATACAAGTGTATTACTTTTAAGTATTTGTTTTCTTCTCTTTGCTGAAGCCTTTCTACTTCAATGTCAGATTTCCAAGCAACTTCTTCATTTCAGTGAATGAATATATTCAGAATATATTCAGAACAGACATTCCTCATTTACACTTCCTCTTCTTTTTACCCTGTCCCGACTTTTTCTTTTTTCTCCATTATAAGACACATATTCACTATCATGTATATATTTAACATATATGTGTGTATGTGTGTGTACATACACACCAAAATTAAGAATATAGTTTGCTTGACTGGTTAATTCCATAGACAGAAGCAATTTGGACGTATAGGTCAGTAGTGCTAAGAAACTACAAAGGAAATCTATTGAAGTCTTCCAGCTGCCTTCATCCTGAGACTGCTTGATTCATTGCTGCACAGCCGACAAGTGTTTGATGAGTGGAGTAAAACCTTAATGACTAAGAACATGCTGCTTGATGAAATATTACTTTGGAGCTCTTTATCAGGTTTAATCCATTTTCCCAGCTATTGATCCAGAATCAGATGTAAAACTAGTGAAGAACACTGAACATTTCAATTTTGCTCAGTAAGATATTTAAGTATTAAATTGGTTTTTGAGAAAATACAGCTGAAGCTCATTCGCATGCAAGTATTTCCAGCTCACATATAACTTTCCAAATTTGTCATAAGTGATATATTTAACCAGATATTTTTGCATCATGTTTACAGTTGTATGCATTTAAAATATATATCATCCAAAGCTAATGATAATGTTCATATTCATATAGATGTAGTTTACTGTGTTGAGAGCAACATTATATCTGAGGCGCTGAAAATGAGCGGAAAAAAGTCTATATGATATCTTTTACAGGTGTGTACTTTTAGCCTGATTTGATTGTACAAGCAATATAACTTTAGCTAGCTGCTAGTTACAACCTTCTGAATTGTACTAAAGGAAATGTAAATGTCTAAGGGATTGACTATAAAGAAATATGTTTTAACCACTGAAATTTGTGAGTGTTAATGTTTTGATGTTGAAAGATCAATCTCTAATGATTTTCATTAATTTGATGATAATACCTTACTAGGCTCCTGTAGCCATAATGTAGTCCCTATTGAAACAAATGAAAAAAAAACCAAAAAAAAGGGCATTCTGTCTGAAACACAAAGAGTAAAAAAATACCTGATTTTAGAGATTCCCATAATTTGGTGATTAAAATGTTGCAATTAGATCATGTGAGTTGGTGTTCAAAGGACATACCTGGAGAAAATGTGCACACATATTAAGTATGTTTTAAAAATTTTTTGTGGAAGAGAAAGTATGCTTTTAAATGCACTAATTTGGGTGTTTTAATGAGCACATTTTTGTTGTAAGAGGTTTTGCACATTTAGGCACAAAGAAATTCATGGCATTTAAGTAGTAAGTTCCCAAACTAGATATTTTAAATCTCTAAGAGAAGGCAGTTTTTCATGGTTTCTTTAAAAATAATATAATTATACTGAAGATTATTTTCTTTTAACTCACGATAACAGAGTAGCATATTACAAAGAAAATTAACAAAATTGAAGTCTGATCTAACCTAAAAGTTCAATACATAGTGGATACCTCTGGATTGTGTCCAGTAGAATTTCAAATATCTCCAAGGATAAGAACCAAAACATTTGGCCCGTAATATAAGAAAAAAACTTGAATGGTAAATATATAATTGAAATATTTGGTATTGAAGGTGGATTCCTCTTATCTTTTCACTTTGCATCTATGAGAACACTCTGGGTCTGTTTGGTAAATAGGTTCCCATTTAGTGGATAAAGACTGTAATTAGGCTTTATTCAGCCTTTTCCTCAGACAGAAGAAATTCTGCTCTCACAGTTTCTTCTTGAATGTCAACTTCTTTAGCCCCTAACCATCCTGTTGACCCTCTAATAATTTTGATCGAATATCTCATTGTCTTTCTTAAGCTGGGAAACCTAAACTGAATACAATACTCCAGATTCAGGGTTACAAGTGACAAACAAAGGGTAGGAATCCATTCCTCAAGTTTTTGGTTATGCTGTCACTAATATATCCTTCTCTTTAGCTGCCCTTCATTGCTGCAAGAGTCTACTTTTGAATCATGTCAATTTTTTTTGTCTGCCAGGATCATCAGACCTTCTCAATGCAAAGTTCCTTCCAAGACTGTTGATCCTCAGCCTATACTGTCATATGACGTGTGATTTTTTAGAATTTAAGCTTTCTCGAGCTTTCATTCAAGAAAGAACTAGCACATTCTTCCAATCTCTCAAGGTTTGTCTAAATAGCAATCTGGTCTTCTAGAACTTCTTTCCTTATGAAGAATAATTTTTTTCCTAGCTAACAGAACTGCATCAAGGGAATGACATTCAAAGCTTTCTCTCTGCATCCATGAAAGTGTTTTCATTCCCACTAAAAGCAATAGAGATTTTTTGAAAAAACCAGCCCAAATGAGTAAGTGTGAAACTCTTATAGACAGACAGACCTGACAGAGGAGGTAGAAGATGTAAGTCATGTTGTTCTTACACAAAACCCAGAAACTCTTTCCTCATCTCTAACTACAACATACACTGCTGTCAACAGAAAATAGAAACAGTTGGCAGCAACATACAAAAGCATTTCCCAAAGCTACTACTTGCAATTTAAATACATTAACCATGGACAATAATGGACAGCATCTTCAATTTGAATAGACATTTTCTGGGCATTCAAAGAACTCTAAACAAAGATGTTAAATCTAGTGAAAACCTGTGAGGTACAGCAATGAAAAAGAAATACTCATGGAGATGATTTCTGTCCTTAATTGTCCATGTAGTCTATGATGCCCTTTCTTTTTGTTAGAAAAGGTCAATACCATGTTTGCTCTTAATAAAAAGGAATAATTTTATAAAAGCCATACTAGTTCCTTCATTGTCTACAAATGAAATTTTATTTGTAAAAATTAACATGATACTACTAAGTTCATGGTAAATTTACATCAAAGAAGGATTTACTTCAGCATATTTTTGACGCTTTTTCCATGACAGAATTTGTTCTTTGATGCCATGCTTGAAGACCATAGGAGGTACTAGGAAATTTCCAACTGACTGATGGGTTTTAGAGCAAGCTAGTAACTCAGTTGTGCCTATTTAAATTGTCTATGCTTAGCAACAGAAACAGATTTGTAATTCAGTTCTTCAATTACATGTTGTGATTAAGCCACAAGAAGAATAGATGTTTAATCTGACTTTTAAAAAACAATCATAAAACTTCTTTTTCACTTGTGGATATTCTCAATAATCTCTTTATTTTTGAATTTTTCTCAAAGACATATAATTGTGTATCAAAGAGATATAATTGTGTATCTATTTCAGTGTCATGTCTTCCATTGTTCCTATAGTTCTAATTATTTCTTTATATAGCTATAATTTACCTCAATATTTTTGAGTCAAGATTTTTTTTTTTTTTTTATGAATACAGTAGTCATGACCATGGAGATATAGTTTACTTTTCTATATGACTTTATATGCAATGGTGGGAGAAGAAAAACTCTTCTAAGTGCAGAACTGAGTCAAAGTAGTTTTCTCCAGAAAAATTTGAGTCAAGATGACATTTAAGACCAGATAGCCCAAAAGAAGAAAATGTGTGTTTGTTTTCACAAACTGATGAAGCAGACCTAAGTATGGCTGAGCAATTTATATATTTAAAATACTGTAGCCCACTGGATCAGAAACAAACGGGGGAATTGAAAGTCAATGTGCAATTGCCAAGCTATGACATCACTGGGATTACAAAATGTGATGGATGGATGGATAGGGGAGCTTTAATAAAGACAAACAAGGTAGGAAGGGGGCAGTGTGTGATGTAAACATGGGGCTAGAATGCAAGGGATTTTTGCTAGGGAAAGGTCAGGAGACAGTCAAGAGTTTGTAGGTAAGTCAGAGGACAGGCAGGGTGCCAAGACAGGTACCAGTTATGCCTAAGGGAGTAGATGAAGCCTTCTGTAGACAACGGGAAGAAACCCCACAGTTGCAGTATCTGTTATTCATGGGGGATTTCAGCCACCTGGACTACCACAGAATGAGTAGTATGATTGATTATAAACAATCCAGGAAATTACTGGTGTGAGTTGGTGACAAGTGAAGCAGATGCTTCATGAGCTGAACAGAGGGGTTTTCTGCTAGACCTGTTGATGCTCAAAAGAGGGAAAGATCTATCCACATACGTAAAGCTTTACAGCAGCCTTGGTTGACAGAGATTGTGGACAGTAGTGACCACAAGACTCTAATATGAGTCATAACCATGGAATTTGGAAGAGAAGGTTCTGGTTTGTTGAAGGATCTGCTTGAGAAGATAGAATGAGAAACTGCCCTGGAGGGTCAGGGAGCCCAAGAGATCTGGATAATGTTCATGGTTAACCTTTGAGAGCACAGAAATAAAGCACAGAAAATCAGGCACAGAAAGTAAGGCACATAAAGCTGGTATGAACAAGGAATTCCTAATTGGGCTCAAATTTTAAAAGAAATTATTGATAAGAGAGAAAAAAAGGATGAGTCAGGAATACCAAAGCTCAGCTAGGTTGAAAATTGGAAAAGTGACAGCATAATCACAGGTCAACAGGATAGTTTTTTATTAAGAAACTCAGCTGCAAAAGGGATAAAATTAAGAAGAAAATGAAATTAATTCAATTTAGATTACTTTTCTGACAAAAAAATAACTTCCTAACAGGTATTTTTTGTTTAGAAACAAAAAAAGCTATAAGGACAAGTGGTTTCATCTATTCATAGATATTCTGAATGAACTGCATCTATCCTTACTAAAATTGATAGAGAGTAATGAAAAGGAGGTGATAAATTCTTTAATAAAATTACATGTGAAAGAAATGGTACTTTTGTTTTATTTTCCTTTATTAACTACAACAGGGAATGTATAGTATATGAGGCATTCTGAGGGAATTTTAAGCACATCTATATATAAAGTCTGGTTTATTATCTTAATCATCATATACCATTCCTTTCATATCTCAGTTACAATATTTATAAAGAAAGGAAAAGCCTATTTTACTTTCTTATTAAGGTGTTTGGCATGCTAGTGTAAAGATACAGTATTGGTATGGAACTTTACTAATAAAATGCTGATTTTTGGTTGATATATTTATGCAAAGACCTATATGTGTAATGTTAATATACTGGAAAAGCAACAGTTTCTCCTTCAATAATTCAGGTTAAACAACCATGGTTTTAACCCCCGCCAAAAAAAAAAAAAAAAAAAAAAAAAAATAAATATCAGGAATGAAGTTTTGAATCATTTCCAAAAGAAAAATAACCTCAACTTTTCTGTAACCATGACTTGTGTTTCAGTCTAAGAAGTGGACAGAATCAAAGACCTGTACAGTTGAAGCTATTATCCTGTACTAATAGAATAATTATGGATGACAGCTTACTTCTCCCCTTGTCACTTCTCCCTTCCACAAAAGAAAGAGAGTTTCTATTTTTTCAAGATATTGTATGAAAACAAGGAAAAAGAACATCTGTACTTTTACGTACTCGGTGATATAAAACTATGTGAAAGTATTAAAACCACTCTGAGATATTAGCACACATAGAAAAACAAGGTCTTAACCTGAATTTATCTGCAACATAGTGATGCAAATATAATGATGCATCATAATATCTGACACAATATAATTATGAGGAAACCAAAAATAATTATGGACTCATTGAATTCTTCAGGTTGGAAAAGAATTCTGTGATCACCCAGTCCAGTCCTTAAATTCACACTCGCCCAGTCCACCACTAAACCATGTCCATAAGTACCATGCCTACATAAGAATGGAGCAGTGCAAAAGGCATTAACCACATCAGTAACAGAAGTGTTTATTCATAAGAAAATGTTCCAACTGCAGCTTAAGCAGTGAGGGAGGGTTTGATACTTTCTTTTTAAACACTGCTGTAGATATGAATTTTCTCTGTGTCCTTTTCTATAAGCAAATCTACCAGGATTTGAGCTTTTCTCTGAAGATGATGAAGTCATAAAACTGTATTTAAAATGGAGTGTATTCGTTGCGGTGGAACTCCCTGAGCCCCGCTGGGTCCCTGCCATGTGACTGAGTCGGGTCTGTCTGATGTTCAAGCCGCCCGGGCTCTGATCTGGTTGGTTGTTTATCCCACCTCCGCCCCTGGTATCCCCTTTTCCCCTGTCTGTGATAAAACCAGCAGGACACAAAGCCCCGCCCTCTTACCTCGCCGACTCTGCCCAGGTTGGGTGCTCTGTCCCTCGCCCAGGACAGAGGGAATAAATGACTTAACATCATAAGAGGTATGAGCTGTATTTCTCTTCTCAGCTTCTGCTTCTGGTGAGTAGCTGTCAACAAACACTGGCTTAAGTGGGGCTGCACAGTTGAGGGATATTTAGGCTGTTTGTGAATGGTCTAAAGATATTCCAAGACATAAAGAGGAAAGCTCACCACAAAAATTAATCAGTGGACAGCTAATAACACCAAGAAATATTCAGTTCAGATCCAATTCACTCTTTCCTGTAATACTTTTGCAAGTATCTGATACTAAGAAATCCCAGATTGTCAGACGTGTTCACGGGTCCTTTTTTTTTTGCAGGCTTTCCTGAGTCACACCCAGATTGCTGCCATATATTGTTTGGAAAGCAAAATAGATTTCAGTCTAAATTCTCCCTTACATACATTCTGCTCCGTCTGCATCTCTGATATCATCCCAGTAAAAAGTTAAGAAGAGAACATATTGAACTTTTGTGATAAGAAACTTAGAACTACTGCATCAGAGTTAGGATGCAAGAATTTAGAAGCAGAACACTTTTCTGAATTAGAGCTGCAGTGAAAAGTTTGTATTATGTGGTCGCATAAAAATGAAACGTTCCTTGAAATTCAGTAAATAAAATTATTATGAAAAGAGTATGTATGACTCCATGGTTGGAGTCCTGGTCTACCACTGAAAACAGATTTTGTTTCTTGGTCATATATAGTGTGCCCTTATGTAAAGAAGTTTTTGCTTCTCAAAGTATTTAGACATGAAATTGCCTGATCTAAAGTTCATAAAATTACTCAGATATTTTTCATGTACTTTAGATCAAACTTTTAATCATATGTTCCCTTTTTCTCCTTCATTTTTCCTTTTCTGGTCACATACTGTGAGGGGGGTCCAATCTAAGTGACATTACATTGCAGAAATAAATAAAAAACGTTAAACTACTACTGTGAAGACTTATGTTAAGCATTCATTTGCTTATTAATCAAGTTTCCTGTTAATGGAGAAAGAAACAACAGGACAAAAGGCAGAAGCCTCTTAACAGATGGTAAAGATTTATGGTAAACTTTCAAATACTAGCCTTAGATCACTTTCAAATATTAGCCCTAAGAAATTCACCTTTTTTTTTGGTAATGGTTCTGATGGGATGTCAGCACTTTGAAATGACCATATCTAACATAACTGTTATGTTTGTGTTTTATTTTCATTATTAAAGGGGAACTACATCAGCATGAAAAAGATAGAAGTACAAACATTTCAAATTGAACAAACAGTGGTTACATTTCTTGTTTTTTATGGAATTTATGTTCACCTTCAGGAACAATAGAAGAATTTAATGGAGTCATATTTTTACTTAAGGGACATGTCAACTGCAGAAGCTTTGATTTGGTGTCAACACTTGGAGATATAATGAAGACTAATGCTGACTAAATGTCAAAGAGAAAACATTTAGAAAAATAGAAGGTGATCAAAAAAAAGGTCTTCCATTTCTCTGTGAGATACTTGAGAGTTTTACAGGTTTTGTTAAGAGGCTTTGGTGCTGAGCAGATTGCTCATATTGTATATGACAAGTTCTGCTCTGAAATACACACGTGGATGTCTCAAATACCATAGAATAACTCAAATAATAACAAATTGATATAGTTAGGCAGCTGAATTGAATAGCTATCAGTTATGCTTTCAGAGCTCAAGCACATGGTATATGTGAGGATACTTGCATGTGGATATCCACATATTTTGTTTCCATTTTAGGCTTAAATCCGACCTATAAGACATTATCAGATACATATTTTATTTTACTCTGTTATTAATTAATTATTTCCAGTTACACTGTAAAAAATTACTTAATCTTCTTTTTACTGACCAGTTTCTTTCTTAGAATAAATGCTCAATCTTTCATCTTTTCTATTTTATCTTAAGGCTTCTAAGCCAAGTTTTAAAATGCAGTACAAAAAAATTGCCTGAAACTTAGAGACATAAGGGAAGGTTACAAAATCATAGGATCATAAAATATAATAATAAAATGGTTTAGGTTGGAGGGAACCTTTAAGATTATCTAGTTATAACCCTCCTGCTAAGGGTAGGGGCACCTTCCTCTGGGACTGGTTGCTGAGAGTCTCATCAAACCTGACTTTGAAAACTTCTATTGATGGGACATCCACAGCTATGCTGGGAAACGTTTCTGTGTCTCACCACCCTCAGTGTAAAGAATTTATTTTTTGGATCCAGTGTAAACCTACACTTTTTCAATTTAAAACTGTTACCCCTTGTTCTGTCACTACAGAAATTGGTAACGAAATGACCCTTCCAGCCTTCTGATCATTTTTGTGGCCATTCTCTGGACTCACTCCAACAGCTCCATGTTCTTACACTGGGGCTTCATAGAACTGGACACAGCCCTCATACAGGTTCTCATGAGAGCATAACAGAGAGGCAGAATCACCTTCCTCAACCTCCTGGCCACACTGCTTTTGATGCAGCTGAGGATTTGGCTGGCTTTCTGGGCTGCAAGCACATATTGTCAGCTCATATCCAGTTTTCATCTACTAGTTTTTCCAATTCTTTGAACAAGGTTCCTCTCAATCCATTTGTCCCACAGCTTGTATTGATTCTGGGGGTTGCCCCAGCTCTGGTGCAGCACCTTGCACATGGACATATTGAACTTCATAGGGTTCACCTGGGCATTAAAGGGATATACAAACCAGAGCTTGCTCTTAAGAAACCTTTCCGGATTTTCAATCTGATGACAGATTTAGACACATTTTCAGTAATGCATTTTTTGACTTTGGCCAAATGATAATGAATAAAAGCTCAGCTGTGGGCAGGAAAGTTTCTCAAGAAGAACTACTACTGCTCAGTGACCATTATCTGAGAGTGACATTGCTAAAAAGTATAAAAGCATAATCTCACCACCATCACCTCTCACGGTGAGTGAATTCTGAGCTGTCTTTCACACCGGGTAATTTTCTTAAGAAAACAATGATTTTTCAATTAATCACTTTCAAACATTTTAAGCATTTTCTGTGAGCTCTTAGAAAATGCATAAAGAACTTAATGAGATTAGTTTTCTTTCTGTTTTGTGTGCCTCCAGATTATGACATTATTATATGTGCTTTTCTCTCTTTGCTCAATAAGAAATGCCTTGATTGGGATCAGATAACTCTTAGGTGTCCATTTTTTTTACTAAATCTAGCATTTTATTCAACTTCCCAGGTAAAATTTGAACTCTAAATTGCTTACTTTTGCTGTATGTTTGGTTCGTGCTTCATTCTATGGTTCTATAGTTCCCTAGGGGTACCATTTTATTTAAAAAGTAATCTTCTGCCAGTACATACAATACTAGCATTGTCCCCAGAGACAGTCTGTCCTTTTCTCATTCCTAGTCTTCCTGGGTCTCAGAGCAAATTCTCTCCAATGGCCTGCCTTCAGAAAGATGATTTTTTTTTTTTCTTCTATTCAGGGGAAAATATTTTTAGATCTATAAGGTCAATTCTATTGCTTTGAACTTTCAGTTAATGTAACACATTAGAAAAATCAGAGGAAAGATTGTTTCCTTATATCAAGATATAGAATTTTTCTATCACTTTAAGCAGCTGAAGAAACATGTCATTATCACCCATCATCTGATGTGCCAGTGGTGATAGATGTATCTGTCATATTTGTGTTGGTTTCCTATAATCTTTTTAGATTATTTGAGGTATCTAAAGAAAGGAACAGAAAGAATTTTTTCAACAACTCTGACTGTAAAAATCAGATTTCAAAAAAAAATCCCCAGCTCCTCTCATGCAGAAACTGAAAGAGAGAGAAAAACCCAAAATCCAAAGAGCAGGGCTGTAGCGATTAGAAAATTATCATTAGTATAATCTAGATAGATATATTCTAGATAATATATTCAGCTCAAAGGTAAAACAAGGGACACTTACATGATTTCAGAATTAAGTACTCTAAGTAGTCATCAAACATTCATGATTTTCATCACAAAATAAATTTAAAAAAAAAAAAAAAAAAAAAAAAAAAGAAAAACAAAGAAAAGAGCAAACACTCATAGCTTTAACAGCTGACTGAATCACAAGTGACTACTTCTCCCTCAGTATGTCTAACACCCACCTGAGACTGCAGTAACAGTTCCCAGCTCCCTGTCATCCATTTCAGCTTCCTGTTTCTTTTGTGCTGTAGGCAAGTTTAATAAAACAAGAATTTAGGGATTTGAATTAATTATATTTTAAATAGTTAAATATTTGGTTACATATCAGGTCCATTTAGTATTCCCTACTTGTTCCATTAAGAGTGTTCTGTTCTCTTTCATTAAAATTAAAAAGAAAAAAACCCAAAAAACTAAAAAAAAAAAAAAAACAAAAAAAACCCAAACCCCAGAAACAACAAAAACACCCAAACCAAAAACAAACCCCAACATTCTTTTTGATTTATTGCAAAGTCTCAAACAATCCCACATGGATCAGAGGACTGTCTTTGTTAAGGGAAAAAATGCATAGGCTTTTTGCCAATGTCAACTCAATTATATAGTCATCAATGTTTTCAAAGTAGAACACAAAAGCTGGTGATAGGTTTGTTTTCCCCAAGGTTCATTTTTCAGCTACGGGGTTGACATGGATTCACCTAAAGTGATTGGACTAAGATGCCCTTTTCCTACTACCAAATATAACTTCAGTCATCCACTCTCAGTAGTGAAAATGATCATTCTTATGAAGTACAGAGAATCAAATTTTTTAGGTACATACTTTACTTATCATGTGTGTTTAAAAAATATTCCAAACTGAAAATTCCACTTCTCCATGATATTCTGCAGTATATATTGTCACCACGTATTTTGTAAAGGATCCTGAGATAAACAACATTTGCAATATGGATGTGGGAAGAAAAGTAATATTTCATTTCTTCCAAGCCTCAAGAAAAGAAAGAGTTTATTTCTCATTGTCCTCTGAATTGAATGCATACACTATACAGGATATATGAGGTCTTCTTGAAAAGAAGAGGAAGGAATAATACCCTACCATAACCGACAGTCCAGTCTGTGAAAAACACTAAAACACTTCCTTATGTTTGTAAGACTATCTATCTGCAGCACTAACTTTGAAAAATCATAGAAAATTATTCTATGAATCATTCAGATAAAGGATCTGAACTTCAGATCCTTCAGGTCCCAAACTGTAACTTCTAGAAGACTTCAGCACAGGAAGTTAGTATGTAGACAGGACTTAATTCTGTTGTCTAAACAGAGAAAATTTTATATGTAATCCTGTCTATGATACAATAGAATATATAAAATATTTATTATTTCTTGGAAAATGTAATACTGAACCTATGGCTGATTTTTATCATTTAGACCAAAGTCTGGAAGCTATACACAATGAATACTGAGCCATTTTATAGAACCAGAGAATTATTTGAGTTGGAAAAGACCTTTAAAAATCATCTAGTTCAACCCCTCTATGTTGAGGGGTTGAACTAATCCATTAGATCAGGTTGTTCAAAGCCCTGTCCATCATGACTTTGAAGACTTACAATGATGGGGCACTCACAGCCTCTCTGGGAAACCTGATCCACTGGCTCTCCATCCTTACTGTAAAAATTTTCTTCCTTATGCACAATCCAAAACTCTATGAGCAGAAGAGAGGGGGAGAATTGCCCATCTTTTGATGCAGTCCAGGATATGGGTTGGTTTTCTGGGTTCCATGTGCTCATTGCCAACTCATGTCCAATTTTTGTCCATCAGTATTCCCAAGTCCTTCTCCCCAGGACTGCTTTCAATCCATCAATCCCCCAGTTTGTATTGGCACTTGAAATTACCTAGACCCAGGCTTTGCTGAACTTCCTGAGGTTCACATGGACCATTCCTCTAGACTGTCAAGGTTCCCCTGGATGGCATCCCAACCTTCTAGAACAGCAACTGCACCGCTCAGCTTGGTGTTATCTGCACAGTTGGTGAGGCTGCACTCAATCCCACTTTATAGTGCCATTGATGAAGATACTAAATAGTATTGGACCCTGTATGGACCCTTGAGGGACACCATTTTTTACTGCTTTCTACTGGGTCATTGACTGTAACTCTGGGTGTGGCCGTCCAAACACCTCCTTATCCACCTATAAGTCCATCCTTCACATCCATATCTCTCTATTCAGTGGCAAGAGTGTTGTGTGGGATCATGTCAAAGGCCTTACTGAATTTCAGGTGTATTACTGGTGAGTAGTTCCCATTTCAAATGGCACGAGACTTTTCTAAGTTTCAGGCAATTAAATCAAACTGATAGCCTATGTGTTTGTTCAACTAATCTCAATTTCCAAGTAGACAGAAAAATTATTTCACTGTTTTTCAAATATTTGGCTTGCCAATGTAACAAGAAAAAAGGTAGTGGAGTCATAATTGATTTTTTTTTTCTTAAATGCTAAGCAGTGAGTAAGCTGAAACCCAAAATAAAAGATGTTTCATTAGAAATGGTAAAAAAACCTCCAAAGAACATTAATGGATTTTTTTAATGCACTTTCACACTCTAAGGATATCCTAAAGTCCCACATTACATATCAGGTTTATTTTTCTCTCCATTCCACTTTTCCTTTTAAAGTAATTCTAATATGCAGCTTTCTTTATTCCTCTTTATTTAATACAAAAAGATCTAATAATGAGATTGTTTTGTTTTGGTTTTTTTTTCCCAAAGAATTAGAGTAATTAATATTAAAAAAAGAAGAAATGAAACCTCTGGAAACTTCCAACAAGTTCCAACTTGTTTTCTAGTAAAATTATTATTATTTAATGTGTTTATTTAATTTATTTATTTTGTCAGCTATTTCACTGGAGGGCACACAGGGCTGCATTCAACCATTCATGAGCTATATCATTATAGTTTTTATTTCAAAATTTTCAAGAAACTTTGGGGTTTCTTTTAACCAAAAAGGACTACAACTAGTAGCATAAGATAAATTACTATATATTAGCTTTCTATCACCGTTCATCTTCACATTGCTCTAACCTTGAGCTTTACAAGCTGAAGAGATGAACTAAATATGACTTGGGGCTGTGAGGGAAAAAAAAAGGATAAATTGTCAGAAAACAGATAACTTGCTGAGTTATCCATTTCACTTAATCTTCCAAATATGTTCAATGTCACATTGCTTGATCTGTAAAAAATTAGAAATATAATAACCACACATGCTTTACAGAGAGAAAAGGAACCATGAATGACCTACTAATTTTGGAAGGAGCTGTAAGTAAGCAAAAATTGAATTTGAAAATTAATTATTACTTTAGAAGTCCAACCTCTTTCAAGATAAAGAGATAACAAGTGATCTTTATGCAGGCAGTCAACCCATAGGACATTTAGAACTATGTCCTAAATACCTGACTTCTTAAAATATAAACAATCATAGAGAAAGCAAACAGTCCAAACTCAGAACCACACAGATATCAGTTAAAAGTGAACACAACTACTAAAACTGATGATCTGTACCTTTTAAAAATTTATGAAGGAATTACATCTTCACAAACTGAATAAAACAGGTTGCCTTCTCCTTCAACCTATCTAAACAAACTACACTGGCTTTCCAGCCTTAACTGTGATTAAAAATATTTATCTTTTTTCCAACAAAGCTTAAAGGAAAATTTTACTATGCTGTTATTCATCTTCCCTCAAAGGTCCATCCAGCGATGAGGAAAAATTAAAGAAATAATTTCTCAGAGACATAAAACAAATATAGATGTTTATGCAGAGGGTAAAAATGTTTTATGGCTTCACCCTTTAGTAATGTACCACCTCAGGTTAATATGGGATACCTACATAGCAGTTCTTCTTTTAGTCTTCACAGTCCGGATTTATCCTTCCAGCAAAGGATTCTCCATATCTCTAGAGGAGATCAGGTGCAGTCTTTGATGCTTAAAATGCACTGGAATGGTTTATTCTAATAATTTACACAGGTTTAGAACATTGTGGAATTGTCTGGACAACTCTGATGTGTTTATATGCTGTAATACACTGAATTTACTCAGCTGAGAAACTACCCCTCCTTCTGTAACTTCAGAAGGGGAGAAAACACGGGCAAGTAAATAAATAAAAATTTGAAGCATGGAACCATGTTTATTAAAAAACATGGTTATAAATATGTTTTCTAAATTTTCTCTTACTTCCTAGCCATCTCTTTCTACATGGCTTTTATAGTCATGACACTGTCCTACCTTTTCCCCCCAAAATTTTCTTTTCCCCCAACATTTTCTTTTCCGTTTTTTATTGGTTTTCAGTCGTATCCACAGGATCATGTCTATTTATAAGGTTAAACTAAAATGTAGAAGAACCCTCAAAAAAAAGGCAAAATGAATCAGAAGTTGGTAAACAGTACAATCTCTCTCAAGGCAATAACTAAATGAGGAACACTGTAAATCAAGGGTTGAAATCTTAGAAATTCCATGAAGATGATGATACTTTTTATAAAAAATGTCAGTACACGATGGCCTAAAAAAGTTGTTTGTACTCTCCTAATACTCACAGTCTTAATTATAGTTACAGTAAAAAATGTGGGTACAAGTATATAGATGCACATGAAAGATTGAAATAAAGGCTGAGATTGTCCAGCCACGCCTGTTCCAGCTGTCTCCAGCTGACACACTGCAGGCACATCTGGGCCCTGGACCCTCAGGGACACCTCAGGAAAAGTGTATTTAGGAATGGGAATAACAATGCACAAACAGTGAGGAGTAAGGAAAAAAAGCATGAGAAAAGGAACAGCTCTGCAGACACCAAGGTCAGAGATGAACAATGGGGAGGAGGTGCTCCAGGTGTGAGAGCAGAGATTCCCCTGCATCCCGTGGAGAAGATCAAGGTGAAGTAGGTTGTCCCCCTGTCTATGAAAGTCCACAGGGGAGCAGATATCGCCCTGCAGCTTGTGGAGTATCCCACAGTGTAGAAAGGGGATGTGCCCTGGAGGAAACTGAGCTCATGGAAAGCTTTCACTCAAGCAAATTCTTAGCAGGAACAGTGGCTTAAACAGAGGAGTCCAAGCAGGAGAAGGTTTTCTTATGTGATTATGACCTGATGACGTGATGCTCTTGGTGGGTTAAATGGGCTAGTTTACTCTTTTCTTACATTTTTTTTTTTTTTTTTTTTTTTTTTTTTTTATATATTGTGTGGCCAATTTATGAATTTCTCCCTTATTTCATCTTAAAGCCACAGAATGAAAAAAGCATGAAACATATATGAATGACAATGAGATCCCTGACACTCGCATTTTTCCTACTACTTTTCAGATAGGAGAACAAAATGGAATGAAATATTAGTGCATAAAACGCTCATCCATAACAACTCTAAAATTCATTTCTTAAAGAAACAGTTTCCAGTTTAGACAATAAATAAGAACAAATGAGAAAAAATTGAAAAAAGTCTTTTAAATGTTAAAGGAAATGAGTATACAATCACCAAGCAGATAAAACCAATTTGTATACTTTAACTTGAAAAAAAAAAAAAAAAAAAAAAAAAGGAGAAATAAAATTGAATGAAAGAGGAATATTTTATCCTAATTTGGTCTTAATGTTTGTTCAATCAAAATCTGAATTAAAATACAAAACAAAAAGCCTGCGAGTCAGATACACTCAGAATACTATAGAATAATACAATTACTTGTATGAGCTGAGGTAATGGCATTCTCATCTTGCCCTATGGAATCTGAATGTCATGAATTCCTGGTTTGAAACATAATTTAATAAAGGTCACTTACCAAGGTAGAAAACCAGGGAGATAAGGAAAAACCCTGCACAGCACATCTGCTTGGAATGAACTGATCTGACATAGTTATTAATTATCACAGATGCCTTGGGGTTGGAATAAAGCTGTCAACTCAGAAGCAAAATGCTTTCCCAAAGTCAGAGTCTCAAAAAAATTGCAATAAACCCAGAAATGTTCAATATATTCTGTCAAATATCTTTCCAGCATCTGTGGCAATACTAAGGTGAAAGTCTAAAATGTGTTAGCAAAGCCATAATCAAATGGAAATATTTTGATATGAGATAAAATGTGTTTGATTCAGATGGAATAACTTTGTATTAGATTTATGAAGGCAATTAAATGAAATATTAGCTAATATTTTAACACACAATAAAAAATCAATTAATATAAGACTTTGGACTTTGGCAGTTTTAGCACACACAGTGATTCAGCTAAGCTATACCTATAATATTTGCTCAAATATTATCACTCCTCATTTCAAATGGCATGGACTGTTGTCATGACATCAAGATAAAATATTTGACAGGAATAGGCTATACTTCTCAGTTAGTTGTAAGGCTTAGTTTATTGTTATTATTAGTATTGACCATATAGACTAAGAAAATATATTTATACAGTTGTTTTTACTCAGAAACAAAAAGCATTTAACATGTAGGCATGTTGTTGATTCTTAATGACAAAGATATAAGTTAGCAAAGTTGCCTTTACATTGATTTGGTTATGTTTTGGTTTTTAAAAATCTCTATGTCTGACAATTTTGCCTAAAAATGCATTTAGGCTGATCTCATATGTCCACATTCAGCCATGGACATTCTTAGACCCTGAGACAAAACTTTGTATCCTAGCTTACATTTGAGTACATGCACTCTGTTTACACCTAAAACAGGCAGGTCACACCCAACTCTTGGAATGGTCCTCAACACATATTATCCTCCAGACAATTTGTCTGAAATAGATAGTGTCAGCTGATATGAGCCACAGGCAAGTGTGGGATTAGGGAGCAGTTAAGTGATATGGGCCAGTGCTTCAGCTCATGATCTGGCACTTTGTGGGGGACACTCCTCAGTGTTTGGTTGTAAATGGGATAGGTGTGTGATATCTAAAACTAACTGTATACAATTTGAATCATTCTGCTCAGATCAGGCAGCTTTTAAAAACTATGAGGCTACAGTTAAGTACTGTTTGGAAAGTACATGTTTAGAAAGCATGAGCTGTGTAAGTTCATAGCAGCTGAGAGATGGAAAGCTACTAGAAGGATGTATTGCTTCACACAACAGCTTGTCAAAAACATACTGTTGATAACAAAACTATTGGTGTCTCAAAAAGGAACAAAGCAAACCCATGGAAGAAAAAAACCAAATCACAACCACCTATTATGCAAAAAGTGCCTAAGCTATAGACTGACTGGAACTATCCCTATGCATTTGCCTCTTCTCATACCCTGAGCTACTGATCAATGCTGGAGAAAAGTTACCAGGCCAAACAAGTATTTTGTTGATAATATATTGCCATTCTAGCATTAACATTTCCCTCCTGATTTTTAAAACTACGTATTTCAAAATTTGACTTACATGCAATCCTAAAATATTCTGCTGGCTGAAACTTAACCCTGTAACTACCTCATTTTGTGTGACTGTCTTTAGAATAAAGAAGCATTTTTGATTAACACCATTTTAAATGATGAAATAAAATGTGATCAACTTTACAAAGATAAAATGCAAAAATGTTACTATGGTCAATAATTGTTGACCTATTTCAAAACAACAATTACCTTAACAGAACAAAATCATCTTCCAGTCTGTCAAGCAAATAAATACCTGAGATGATATGCAATACTGTAGGTACTGCTGGGCTGTTGTTTTTTATTATTATTATTATTATTAGCATTTAATAGGTTTGCTTATTGAGGGTCTAAAGTCACTCTAATATTACAGGTGTGGTCACTGTATGTGAGAGGATGTATTTTCAAAGGTAGTTTAATCACTTGGTCAACACTTTTGAGGCAGCTTTTTCTCATCAAGACCAGCTCACTAGTTCAAGTGTAAAGTTATTTAATCATTGTGATTTTAGTAGCAGTGTTATAAGTAATTGCATTAAAATGCATTGATCACTTAGGCAGGCTATGAAGAGATAGTCTTCTTGTCTCTTGTGTTCAAACTAAGGAAGATAATTCAAAGCACTTTAGAAATACTGACAGCATGACTATTTTTTGTCTGCTTCTATGCATATTAAACCTACCACCAAAAACTTCAAACTACATAAATTTGGATGTCTATGTCATGCTGGAATATTGAAACTTCCTGCCTTTTCATTTTAATTTGGTTTCTCATTTGAATTTAAAAGTCATGAAATCATATGAAAGGACAAATAAAGGCAGAAGATGAAGAATACTTATTTTGAATTTCAGTTATGACATTCTAAAAATAAATTTATAATACCATTTTGCATAACTGACTCCCAAGAGAAATATTTCTCAAACTTCATTCTTTTGATTTTGGGGTTTGTTTGTTTTGGTTTTATTTTCCTTTCTTTTTTTTAAGAAAAAATGATTTATCTCTATTTTCACTGTAATTTATAAACTAGAGGTAAGGGCAGGTACGTTCAGCTTCTATTAGATGAAGGCTTATTTGCGTATGCATATTTATGATGAATGGGTTGATTTTCTACAGATTCTGTTGGAGTCTACAGCAGAATCTGGGGCAGGACATCTCCAAAAGACTGGACACAGTTACTTTCAGTACTAGTGAAAACACATTCCATTACAAGCAGAAGTGGAAAATTGTGTATGCTTGCTCTTCTTTAGAGCATTTAAACAGCTCATCCTAGAGGTTATGTCTGGAAAACACATTTTTCCCTAATGTCCTGTGCTGATCACAGTTAGGTTCAGAATTCTGGGATCAGGGCACCCATGCTTTGATAAAGAGAAGTCATGTACACAAGACAAAAGGATGCATCCATAGCTTCAGCATTTGAAGAAAAAGAGAGAAATTTTAAACTCCCGTTTTCTTGTATTCTTAAATATTATTACCTACATTCCACCTGCTAATCTGCAAACCTTAACTCCTTGGATACCATGGCCCCACCACTGAAAATGTAGAAGTCTGTGAAGTGACAATAGGGATGTTTAAATTCTTTTGATCCAACAAACTTCAGGCATAAAGTGAAACACCACTGAAGTGCTCCATCTGCAATGGGGGTGCCTTCAAAGCTTTTCCCATTCCTCTTGGGGCACTCTGCCAATTCTTTTCTCCTTTTTGCAAGCTTTTGGAAAGTCATGCAAGCATACAGAGTTTTATATTTACTACAAGGTAACACTTAAGCAGTTGAAATTCTTTGAACAGCAAGTTCCATTGTATTTATCACAATTAATTAAAGAGAAAGCACAAAGGGGAAACACGTGTAACCTTCATCTGGTTCAAACCAAGTAAGGTGATGTTTTAAAGATTTTCTTTCTGTTCTGAAACCCAGATCATAGATAATTCTGAGAGAATTAAGGCTTTTAATAACAAATGAGAGATTTTGAAGCTGTGTTTCAGCTACCTGTCAAACCCCGGTTCCCCTCCCCAACCTTTTTCCTCGTAATGCTTAGCACTTTTCATCTTCAAAGTACTTCAAAACACATTAACTAATTAATCCTTTGAGCGTCCCTAAGAGATTAGTAGAAAACGATGTGATCTCTGGCAGCCATGCAGAGCCTTGAGCAAGGCAATGAACCCTACATCCAATAAGGATTATTGTCAAGGTCTCCTGAAGTCCACAGCACCTGAATTTTTATTCTGTTGAAAACTTTGAGAAAATGTAGAAGTATTTAAAAAAGAAAAAGTGACATTTAAAAAGGGTAGGTAGGTGGAGTTGAAGTACAATGTTCAAATATACAATCTGGAAAAAAAAGGTATTACTCCTTAAGCAGTGCTTCTTCATCATCTTACAACATCTAAGTACTTATATACTAGTATCTTCAAATATCTATAACTATCTTGCTTGAGAAATAACAGTTATAACTTCTGTATAAGCTCTACTTTTTACATCTGCAATAGTAAATTAAACAGGACAAAACTACAGGATTCAACACTGGCATATACTTCTCCATAACACTAAAATTTTTGTTCATGTTTGCTGGCACTTTTCCCTAAGGCCTACTTACAGTCTCGCCAAAAAAAAAAAAAAAAAAAAAAAAAGAAGTAGTTTTGTTAACAGCAATTCTATTTAATATAATCATTATATTCTAAGAGGTGAGAGAGTATAACTTTGTAAAAAAGCATTTCTGTGCTGCCATGACTAGAGAATGGACCCTGATCCAATTTAGTTACTAAGATGGATGTAGTCATCAGCTGCAAAAGCATAGCATTGCCATAACAATGGCAAAGATTCTTTGCTTATTTTACAGAAACTTCAAGAAAAGGAAAGGACATAAGTGATTTCCCAGAATAATCAATAAACCCAGAGTCTCTATTCACAGAGAAGTTGTAAATTACATGAGCTTTAAAAAAATCTAGGTTTACAATTCTCAGATCTGGCATGAGCGTTCTGCCTTAATATTATCATCCTTTTCTTTCTCAGAATAGTTTTGGAAATAGTGAGTCTTGAACATGTCTTGCAGAGCAAATGTGTTGAATTTTGTTCTTCAAGGCTTGGTTCTCAAAAGTGAGTTTGAGATAGGAAAAAAGAAACTTTTCTTGAAGGATCATTTTTTGGGGAGTTGTAATTCCCAGAGAATTGCAGGAACTTGGATTTCCCTCTGTGCTCAGTATTTCCTGTTGGTTTTGTATAGAAGTCTCTCACACAGTTACCTCACCACTCTGAAATTCCTAGCTCCTTCTCAGGTGTTGGGTTTGCTGCTAAGGCTCAGGCAGCCAAAATGTAAAAGTGTGCAGCCTAATGACTGCTGCTTGACCCTCACACAACCTCCTGTGCGTGCAGTCTGACTGATGCTAATGAGCATTGTGCTCCAGTTTGTTCAAGAGTCTAGAAGCTACTAAGCAGGGTGCTCTCTCAGACTGCTAAAGGTGTGACTATAAGTTGAAGGAATACAAATTCAGAATGCATTATATTCAACTATGTGATTTTATGATTAGACATGTAGTTTTCTCATGTTATTTTCTTGTTTCTTCCTGTCAAGGTGTTGTGTTTATTTATTGGGTATAAAATATCATTCACTGAGTAGTTTTACATTAGTATCATTACCTTAATTCTGAACAAAAAGCTTTCATACCATCCTATCACACTACATATTTTTTTTTTTTTTTTTTTTTTTGGAATAGTGGTCAGACACTGTAACAAGTTGTCTGGAGAGGTTGTGGAATTTCCACTGTTAGGGGCATTCAAAATTTAACTGAATGTCATTCTGAGTAATCTTCTCCATCTGACCTATTTTCTGTAGGACTACAATATTTCCAGAGATGCTTTTCAACCTCAGCTATCCTGAGATCCTGCTTACAATTTAGAATTCAGACTGGACACTTTCTGAAGCAGAGCATAACTCTGTAGCATATTCTATCAAAGGTTCTGAGATTTGGAGCTGGGTTACTTTTTTTTTTTTAATATACTTTGTTTTGGTCAAGTATATCTGCTTTTAAAAAAGATAAATTCTATTCACTGCAAATTTAGTTCTTCACTGAGTGTAACAAAAATTTAGACAAGCAGCACACAAATAGAAATCTAAATTGTTAACAGAAAACCTGGATACCTAAATCTGGAACCGAGTTTCTTATAAAATGTTGAATTAACCATCTTTTCTGGAACTATAATAAGTATTTTTACTGCATGAGACCATAAACATCATTTCTAGGGACAACAGGTTTTTATTTAAATTATTTTTACTGTGCATCTAGATTAATGAAACATGCTCTGTACTCCACTGATGTGTAGTGCTACACTGACCTACCTCAAGAATAAAACTGGTTCAAATAAATGTAAGCTATATTTTTTTAAAATATTTTTTTATATAATTTCTGGGTTTCCACTGATAGCCTACTCTATTTTTGCATCAAGACAAGGTGAAAACATAATGGTTCAACAGGTTACCAAAGATAGTTACTGAAAATTTCTCAAATGTAAAAAAAAAAAAACCAACAATTTTACCCTGCTGTATCGTATACTGCTCGAATTAAACAGAATTATAAGAGCAAATTTTGTGATCTTTGTTAATATTTGTGATTTTATATAAAGTACAGTGTTGCAACAGAATTACCAGATTATATTATCTTCTTAATTAAACATAATATTTCTGTGGTTTTTAATAAGTCTCTTTCACTTTTTTTTTCCTGTTCTTTTTTCTCCTAGGAAAGAAAGCTAGTGAAATATTTCAGGTCAGTTCTGTTTGCTTTTTAAAAGGTATTATGTTACTGATTACTAGGAAAATCCTGTTCCATTAAAACTGAGATAATATTTTAGGGTTGTTTTGTTTTGTTTTGTTTTGTTTTTTCTTAATGGAACAATTGTCCAGATCAGTCTCCAAACGTATTATACCAAAACTGAACAAAAGCCAGAAATACAATTAAAACTAAACTGTGGTGGAAATTGTAGCTGTAACACTTTATCTTTTGTTAAAAATAGATTTGTGGTAACATAAATTTGACAGAGGTTCATATGTAGTTTTGACATTCTTTTTTTTATTTCTTTTTTTATTAGCTGGTGCTTTGAAACATTCCATTTGGCATATAAAATTAATAGGAAGATGTCCATCAGTTCAAACACTGACTCAGAATCCAAGATACTCTGTTGTTTAATAATAAGATTACAGAAGTATAAGAATTTCTACATAAGTCTGAAAAGTCCCTTCATCCTCTGAATACAAATCTGATGGGTTTGGTTCTGATGTGAAGGATGATGTTTCTAATCTTTACAGCAAATTAATTCACTAGGGGAAGGTGAGTGACAGTACACTGCCAGCGGTCATGACTTCCTACTTGGGCCTGCCATTTAACATCTTGTTTTATTTCTTAATAAAAAGAAAACTTTTTCTCAGTTTGTGATTATTTTCCCTCCAGGGAAACATATTCAGCTTTCTGTCTGTTTAATAAAGAAAATACAAAAATGAGCATTAACTATGCTCAATTCTCTCCTGCTAACTAAATAAAAATAATTTCTAGGCAACCATTTATTCCTAGTCTGCATTTTTTGATAATGATACTCTATCTTTCTCATGCTTATTCTGTGCACTTTTCAGCATATACACGTGGGTCTGTATGTAAAGCACCCATACATCACAGATCTCTGGCTTATCAAAAGGAATGGGGAGGGAGAAAGATAACCAAGAGCAATAAAGACTAATTGGGAAATCTGATTTTATTCCATCAATGAAAGCAGACATGAAATATCTGAGGATGCTGAAAGAACTCATGGTTTGTGAAATATTCCATTGAGTGAAGGAGGTGTCTGACATCTGTAAAAGGCTATGAGATATGGTTCTCTTCAGAAAAAGCAAGAAATAGGAACCAGGAAACTGTAGATCAGTCAACCATTTGTCAGGGTCTGAAAAGATAATGGCCATTATTTTTTTCAGAATCTTTTTGCAGACATCTGAAGGAAATTGGCATGGGGAGATCAATCCAGTCTTAGAGGTAGTTCTGGTTCAGTCAGGAGGTAAGGCTTGATGATGTCCTCCAGACAAAATTTCTGTCACTGTGTGGCTTCAGGTTTACTTCTCTTCCACTCATAAATAAGTTCTTTAACTAAAGCAGGCTAAGACTACTCGTCCTACAATACAGAACATGAAGCGATCACTATATTGAGTTAGAAGTCTTGATTTCAACATAAATTTTCATAGCATTTATGGAAGCATAAGATAAATTTATTGATAAATACATTCTCATAATTTTTACCAAAACCAAAAAATCCTGTGCCTGTAAAACTATATATCTAGATCTATCTCTAGCTCTAGACCTAGTCAGAGATAGAGGTATATCTTTTCCAGGTAAATGTACTGAAAAAGGTCATTGTCTCTTCTAATAGTTTGTTGGGTTTTTTCTTTGCATTAGAAAACTTGGTTATGTCAAATAACTCACAGTGTGTTCTAGGTCTTATTTTGCTGGGTCTGTGTGAGAATACAGGGTGGGGATTGCATTCAGAGGATTAGAGAAGCAGAGTCTGAGCTGTGTCTTTAGAAAGTCAAATATGGCAACACAGTGATCAGGTATGCATGATATTATGATATTTTAGATAGAATGTTTGACTTGTAGCTTTTCAAGTATTGCAGATTGAATGTTCTTCAACTAATATCTTTGCCAGGACACAAGGATTTTGTTACATTTTTAGGTGCATTTTCTTTTAATTCACTATAAAACCAAAACAATAAGCGCAGTCTTTTGACATTTTAAAGACCACTGGTTCAGGACAGTAGGATTTGCAGATGATTTCAAATCACATGTCTGAGGCTGTGAATGTTAATCCTATATTCTTATCCGGACACTCTGTAGAATACCCAATTATTCATATAGGGGTCATTACAATAGATATCTCCTATGGAGTATGCTAGCTTCTGCTAAATTTGTGAAAGAGAGCAGAAATTAAATTTACTCCTCTTTTCAGGCACCTCAAATCTACAATATTGAATAATTTAATGTCTTTTTTTTTTTCATTTAAAATAAGTTTAGTTATACAACTTTCTACCTGAGAAAGCTGAGAAATGGTCAGAATAAAGAAGCTTAAATCTTGTGTGTTTAAAATTCTAACATTGATTCATCTTTGAAATATTCTAAAACCAATGTTTATGAAAGCATCCTATGAGATTTGCACTCAACAGGTATAAACTAGTCATCTGTGGTAGTTATTATGAATTACACCATCTATGAAATTTTCTCTATATTTTCAGTTTGGTGTACAAACCAGCCAAACACACATCTGCTGGAAAAGTAAGCTGTAATACGCCCCTACTCAAACACACTGAGCAGGGCTTCCCAAGTGAATCATTGAGTGAAAGACTCCTACAGCTGTTTAATGCCTTTCACTTTCCTGCATATCCAGCTCATGCAGACTAATTAAGGGTTTTTTTTCTGTTTTCTGAATTTCTGCACCAGACAGCCTGTCAAGAAGTTTGTATCTGAAATAGACAAAAAAACAGGAAACATAAAAATAGAGGAGCTGGAGCACTCTACTTTGGCAAGGGTGTGGCCAGAACAATGCCTCCTTCTCCCACCCCATCATTTTGTTCTATGCATCACCTACCATAAAATCCCCTTCTCTCATGACTGATATCATTAGATGTGCTTGCCATCACTGTGTCAGTATGGCACTGAAGAAGCAGACAACTGAAAAACTTCATTAAAACATATTAAAAAATAGAAATTAGATTTTTTTTAAAAAAATTCCTACATTTTTACCTCTCTTTTAAGTGCTTACCTCTGAAGATCAAAATGGGAGTTCCAGCTCTGCCTTGACTCCCTTTCCGTACATAATGCTCAGGGTTCAGTGTACTGAACATTTCCAAATTCCAAGTGTAGTTAAAGAAAAATCTTTTCAAATGTAAGCCTGAGGGTCCTGCTCAAGGATATACAATAACTAGTACTCTGGAGATTATAAATTCACATAACAGGCACTTGGACAACTCACTCCAATTGTCTATAATGATAACTTTTTAAGTTAAACAACTGTGACAATCAGCAAATTTCACAAATATGCAAACAAGTTTGTGTCAGTTTGGCAGCAGAGAGGACATCTAAGAGAGGCAACCATAATAAATATATCTACTTAAAAACTGCATTGGTATTACAGGGTGAATCTTTTCCCTGCTGTTTCATCTCTAAAAGAGAAAGATCTATTGCAGAATTGTAAAATCAGAATCTGATCCTAGTGGAAGAAAAGCCCGTCAGATCTCATTTAGGGACCTGTACCTCAAATTTTCTACTAGAACATTTCTAGTTTTGGGGGTTTTTGGTTTGGTTTGGTTTTTTGGGTTGTTGGAGTTTTGGGTGTGTGTATGTGTTTGTTTTGTTTTTTTTTTTTTTTTTTTTTTTTTTAATTTGCTTTTTTTGTTTGTTTGGGTTTTTTTTTGTTGTTTTTTTTTTTTTGTTGTTGTTGTTGGTTTGATTTTGTTTGGATTTGTTTGTGTTGTTCTGAGGTTTTGGGTTTTTTTAATCATGACAGGAAGAAGATGAAGAGACCAAACTTCATGGTGCAAATTTTACTCTCTGTACATGTTTATCTTCAGATAGAAGTTCAGACAAAAGTTCTAAATAAAATTCAAACCTTCTTCAGTACAGGGAAAGGTGTAAGCAAACAGTGCAAACCTTTTATTCCCTTGCTTTCTGCCAGTCACATCATCCTTAGAAACCACAGAATTTTAAATCAATTACCAAGGCATATAAAATTAATTTCTGATGATCTATTCATACCTTGCACAAATCGAAGTCTTCCTTCAGGGGAAATCTGACTGTTTTTATGTTCCTTGCACAAGGAATAATATAGCACATAACTTACTTCTGCAACCCTTACTTGAACATGACTTACACCAAAGTAATGGCAAATCCCATGCAACTTCATAGAAACTCCTTTGGAATTTCAAAGAAACAGGAAAAGCAATCCTGAAGATTAAGCCAAATAGATCATCTAATATCCCAGTTTATTATTAAAACTTTAACTGTATTTTTACTCAGATATGCAAATTTTCACTTTAATAGTCTTAATTTCCCTTATCAAAGCTTTCTAAATTTGTAAAGCAGCAATACTACATCTGCTCTTACACTGTATTTGTTATCTATGTACATTATTTTCATTAGTTAATTTTCATTTTCTTAGTTTTTAAATCTATAAATTGATTATTACTAATTTTTGTTACTACACTCTATTATTTAGCTTGTACTCTTAGTAGCTGCAAGTGTAATGGAAGTACATTAAAATGTCAAAAATGTTATCTTACCAATTCCAAATGAAATATATATTATGCTTTTAATGACCATATATTTTAATTGGTAGTCTAGCTCAAAGGCAAAGTACTGTGTTTGATTTTGAAGATTTTAAAGTACCTTTTCAGGTGTATTATTATGTCAGGATTTTTAGAGGAAAGTAGATAACACTTAAGAAGGTGCACAGTGCAATACATGCCAAAAATTACATACCAGTTTGAACGAAAAGTTTTGGAAAAAACTATAAAAAAAGTAACATTTTTTAACATTATTCTATCAGACTCTCCATTTTGCTTGATAAATTATTTCACAGTTGTGCACCTTTTAATAATGAACGATACCTTTAAAAATATAGACATAAAAAAGGAAAGCTCTTGTGACTAAGTTTAGCACTTTGGAAAAATGAGGCATTAATATCCTAATGAAACCCACAGATATTTATTTGTGTATTCTCATCCATTTTGTATCCAGACTTTCCAAGAGGTATTTCACCATGGCAGAAGTGCTGAAATTTATTAATGAATAGAAACTTAAAATTATAAGCTTCCAGATTCACAAAATTTTAAAAAAAAATTAATAAATTAATATATGAAGAAATTTCTTAGGGTAATTTTACATATTTAGTAGGGTCAAATGACACTGAAAAGGGTCAGAGAAATAGAAAGACAGAGACAGATTTTCTCTCAATGAGAACCAACTGCTGAATGGGTCCAGTTATGTTTGCAAAAGTTAAAGGATATTTTTAAAAGGAAAAAAAAATCAGCATTGATAGTTTCTGATAGCATCAAAAATAGCTAATAATCTAGCTGTTAGGAAGTTCCCTTGATATCTTCGGTGCTTGGAAGGAATTCCCTATACTGCTTGATTATCTCAGGGACTTATATTCCTGCTTTTTATACAGTAAATCAATGCCTTGGGGTAGGTGTCCTTTGAAGCTGTTAAAGTTTGTTAAAGCAATTAAAATTTAGTGAAGTATAAAATATCATCATGTTTTAATAGCACAAATTATTGGGAAAACTTGATAAAAGATATGACTAGACTCACCTCCATTGAAGCCACAGTGTACTTTCTTCGTGTGTTTGTGGTGTAATCTGTTCTGGTTTCCTTGAAACACTAAAGCTGGAAACCAGTTCAGCCCACAGACGTTCCAGATCAGGATTTGACCCCCTTTAATGTCTGGTGACATTAGAGATAAGCACACAGGTCTAGTAGGCACAGCACATGAGCTATAGAAAGCTGTATGGAGACACAGCTGCTTGTCAGTGAAACCCTTTAATCATTTTAAACAGTAAATCTGTTCCAGGTAAGTGGGACAGTTACAGCAATTTCACTGAACCCCTCTTTCATAAACAAACACCTGTATTAGATACTTTTAAATTCAAGCATCTGCAGTTTTGAGAAGAACCTTAGACTTCGTGTTCACGCTGCACAGAAAATATTATCACATGTGGATGGAAGGCAAAATACTTAAGGTAGAGTCACATGCTATACACTATCTGTTATAGTTATTTTTTAAAATTATTCTTTTTTTCTCCACTATGAAGCAAGAAATATAGAATAGAATAGCTGTGAAACCTTAGAAAAAAATGAAGTAATCCAGTTCCATTCTAACAGCCAGGAACCAGAGGAGCAAAAATACAGGGTACCTTATGCAAGATAAGAAGTAATTACAGATAGAAGGAAATAAAACTCAGAAATTAACTCATAAGTAACTTCTGAAAAAGTAGCTAAAACAATTATAATGATTTTCAAAAATGATTAAAAGTGTTGCTAAACATCAACTTCAGTATCAGTTTGAACACTTAAAGTCATGGGGAAGGAATATTGTGGCTGACTCAGGATTTCAAGATTGTACTAATTTGTATGAGCTTTTCAACAAGTCATAAACCAAGATAAAGAGACCAAGCAAACAGAAAAATTATGCTGAACAAGGTACGTGTTATAAAATAGTTCCTTGAGATTTTGGTATTTTGTACTCATGGATATGCTATTAATTTCTTAAAATGAGATTTTAGATAGTCATGGAAATATTTTTTCATTAATTGAAAAAAAAAAAAAAAAAAATGACACAATGGCTGAAAAAAAAACCCAGTTAGTCAATGCAGGCAGTACTTTTCCAATTTTCTACTCAATTTTTGGGCCAGCAGCCTTCCTGGATTAATAGCCCATAGATAAAGACATTTTAGGAAAAAAAACGTCATACTTTCTCTTGAACTACTGTTTCCAGTTGACTCTATATTAGATACTGCACCACTGATTTAAATCAGCAAATTCTTCCATAATAGGCACTGGACAATTGCAGGTAACCAGTCCAGAGACAGATTAAGAAAATTACAGGTCTTTATATTTCTCATTAAAAATTAATTTCAGCTCTTCTGAAAGCAAAAAATATTGTTTCCTATTATAGCCATTCTCTGCTATACGTGGGAAAGGAGTAACCAAAAACAGCACTGTTATCATAAGAATTCATCCAAGTCCAGTTACATAAAGCAATCAGAATTATCTTTAATATTGTATTTCTGTGTGTGTGTCTGTGTAATTCAATACCAAGAATCCTATAAAACAATCCAGTGAGGTTCTGATTAGCAACAGCCACCTAACAAAAGCTTGTTTGAGAAAATGTTTTTCATATCTGATTTATTTTCGTTTAAAAAAAATAAGCTAAAAGCCTTATTCACCAAGTATATTGAGCTAACAGAACAATGGAGGCATGCAAAATATTTAGAAATACATAACTTCCTTTGTAATTTTCTTGGAGATTTCTTGGTGTTTTTGTGATGCAATTTTTTTCTGTAATCCAACACATCAAACAATTTCCCAATGAATTTCTAAATGCGGTGTTAAAAATACATTATTGCTTGCTGTTGCTTGCACAGTGCAAACAAGATCCTTTTATTGCAGCAAACACATTTTCTACACATAACTGATATAAGATCACAGTGTAAGGGGTAATTTCATTGAACAAAAG
>JACBWW010000061.1:1013943-1101554 GCA_020086605.1 Lanius collurio | reverse complement strand
GAGAAGCACATCAATGTTTGGGACAAAGAAGAAAATCAACTTTACTTCCAGAATCACCAGCAGTGATTTATAGCCCTGTGCAATTTTTGCAGTTCCCATTAAGTTAGAGTAACATGTAATTTTTGCAAAATCACGTGCAAAGTTTCCTGGTGAATGCTATTTGCCATCATCATTTTGACAGAATCAATACGATGATGTGTTATAGATGAGATCAGACAAAACGTGAAAGGTAAATTGTAGGGCACAGTCTCACTCAGCTGCAGACTGTCTGGAGATGGTGATGGTCAATCAACAGTTTAACATCACTCACTCAAAGAAGGATATTAACAAGCTCAGTGTTCCCTGCAGGTCCCACTTCTGGCACGCCATCAGCTTCTTGCCTAAGGCCCTATAATGAATATTTTTGGATCATAATTACATTAGAGGCTCAATACATTCTTTTGTAAGTCAGTAATCACACCCTACCCATTTGCAGAATCAAGATGTAAAAGAGAAGGTGGCTGTGTGATTTCATGTGCCCCTGAGGTAGTATCTTATCCTAAGAACACTGATTATCTTAGACATTACCCACAATAATCTATTCAATTACATCTGTAGTGGCAAGTAATTGGCTGTCCCTTACAGTAGGTAGGGTAAGAACATGATTCAGTAATTTTTCAGTTGTTTCTTTCTATTGATTGTTAAACTTATTCATTTATTAACTTATGGCTCAGTTCTGTAAGTGTATAGTCATATATGGCATAACTTTGCTTTTTCAGCTGCACTAACTCTTTGCAACCATTTAAGCACAAAATTAAACATTATGTTCTGCAGACTGTGGCCATGTTTTGCCACATTTTTGTGGGACTTTTTTCTCCAATTAGATATTATCTATTCTTTTGGTTTCTGGCTGTGTAACTTGGACTTGACCTGTCTTTCATGTCCAGTTAATATGTCCATTCATCTCTTTCAAACAGTATTTCTGAGTACAGAAACTGCTTTAGCAGAGTAAAGAAAAGGACAAGATGCCTTTGTCAGAGTTTCTAGCTAATTTCCAAATTCAGATAGCTTTTTTTACAAGACTGATTTAAACACATCAGGCTCTTAGTAAAATGGGAATAAAAGTTATTCTGGGAAACAATGAAAAATTATGATCCACAGCGTGGTTTTTGATATTTCAAGCATAATGTGCCCATTCTCCAATATCTGTTGAATCCTCCAAGCAGTGGGGTCAAACACTGTCAGTATGTGATTTGGCACTCCAGGAACCCTAGCATTGTGACACTTCATCTCTGTCTAAACTTGTTATTAATGTGGAAAAGTCCGACATCTTAAAACAAACTCTTCTTTTGTTAAGATGAAAGAAAATAGTCTTGAATCCAGCATTAAAAAAACATGATTTGTTGCCTTTTCAAATTCTTTGCTACTAAAACACAAATTAATTTCTATAAGGTGCAAGGATCTTGGCCCAGTGACTGCTGTTTGATTGTCCAGGCTTTGTGGTTAATATTTTTGGGTTTTTTAGCTTCTCCCACCCAGCATTTATCTCTTCAAAGCACTTTTTTCTTTTCAGACTTGAATCCACCCATTCTTCAGCCATGCTCTGACATCACTCAAATATCCTATTTCCTGTGAGAATATTATGTCTCTCTGCTTCAGAATGTCAGCTGAAAGGAGATTTTGGTTATTGGCTACTTTTTGCATTGTGTTCCATAACACCAACCCAGTATTTCCAAAGAATTCTGTAGCCTAAACTTTTCTAATCCAAAAGCCCATGAAACAGAGGTGAAAAATATATGACTGATGAGCTTATTTGCATGCAACTGTTTCCCTTAGCAGCTCACATGTACAAGATTCAAAACCAGTTACCTTTAATAATGAATTATTTCAGGAAAAAGGAAAACTAAATTGGTTTACATTAATCCTGTGGCAAATGACTACATTCTATTAAGTGGTCCTTCTATATTGTTTTCAGCATAGTCTTGCTTGGAACCAAAGTAATAAAGAGATAAAATGAAGTCATAAATACCACATTGAAGCTATTAAACCAGGTATTTTCACATGGATCTACACACAGAACTAACCATTGAAGAACAAATCTCCATCTCTGGTGTGCAAAGACTGAGAGACAATCACCTGAAGTACTGTGTGTTTCACTTCCAAAGTTTCACGGACTGGTTGTGTAACATGGCAAGAGTCAGCTGTCAGTCAGCACAATTGACAAAAAGTATATGTATTTATATATAATATGGTGGGATTTTTGCAATGATTCTCATTTCAGATAATTATAACAACTGAGTCAAAGAATGACAATAGCTTATTATTTTGTTTTTTAAGAAAAGGTCGGTCATAAGAGTGGACGATGTCATCTTTGAAATGAGGAATACGTAACTGTAATTTGACCAAGACCAGGTGAAAAATGAAAGGTGCTTATGGGTCAGAAAAAAGGATAATCAATCTCATAGGTCTTCCCATCATGATAAAATCTTTTAAGACTATTAAGAAAGAAATTTTCTTTAGTATATTTTACTAAAAGCAATCCTACTGAAAAATAAAAGAAGTTTCCTGCTTAATTCAACTGCATATATTTAACATATGCTCACATCTGCATGAAAATTTCAGCATTCCTATGAAATGAAATAAAGGAAAGGTCACAGAAGGCCATTTCAACTTAATTACAATTCTTGTCAAATTATCATTTTCCTTGACTCATATAATTTCAGGTTGATAGAAACTTCAAAACAAAAAGTAGTTTAAAAGTATTATTTTAGAAATCATATATGTAATGGTATGCAAACTACTGGTTCTATTGATTTATCTTCATTTTCTGAGTCTTCTTTTGAGATCCACACCTTTTAGTCTAAAATATCAATGTGTTATGTCTGACATGATTTGAGAACAAAAGTGAATTACATAGGAAGACAAAGACTATTCTGAATATTCTCTATTTAATTCCCCAAAAATGATCCCTGCACAACCTGCTTGTAAGAGAAAATAATTGTATTTTTCTTTCTCTGGAATTTGGTTTTGACACAGCCTCAGGTTTGGCATAGTCAGTGGAGATTTCATATATCCCAATTTATAAAAGGTAACAAATTTATATCTTGTTCTCTTACTTTCAGTGGAACTTCACGTCAAGAATATGATTTAATTCTTCCTTTACAACCTTAGAAAAGGCAAAAATGCTGATCTACTAAAGAAGACTAAGCTTCATAGCTTTATTCTATTTTAGTGAAGGTAGAAACATAATCACTATCCCACATTTGAAATGAAAAAAAAAAATCAAAAAACTGAAAATACATTAGAAAATATTCTTTCTTACAGGAATATGATTTTATTCCCAGTAGTTAAAACATAATTATCAAATAAAGCTTGGATTGTTGTTGCATTTGGGAATGATATTTGTTGTATTTTTATTACCTCTGTAATTTTCAAAATGTTAATGTATGCATACAATTGCAGATGAAATTTATTAAGTTAATTATCTTTCCAGTTATTTTCCAGTAAAATTTACATTTTATTTTTTTTGTTGGATTTTTCTGTAGTGGTTAATTATTCCATTGGTAGATGTGACCTTGTTCCTTAGCACAGAGGGGGATGTATATTTATTCGCAGAAACAGACTTTTACATCCTAAATTAGATAATAAAAGTCTTGCTGCATTCTGACAGTATGCACTACTACATTTCATCTTAGAGAGGTGGCATTATCTCAGTAATATCATGCAAATACCAAACAAATTAAACAGTGCTATAAAGCAGGAGAGAAAAATGGAAAAAAAAATCAGGTGAAAGAATTTCAGACCCTATATTGTTCAGCGATTGTTTGATAACTTGTCTAGAAGATATTAGCTGCAAATACCATTGTAAAAGCTGGCAGTGCAGAATAATAATAATATTCCTATTTTCAAGATATAAACTGTTTTAACTCAAGCATCCACAAAAAGCCTGTGTTTGGTTAATGACTGCTTTTGTAATTTTATTCTGGATAAATGATTAGTTAAGAAATCCTTACTCTGGACTTTTTTTGATTACATTTGAGTGATGGAACTGTGAAAGTACTTTTAGTCTTCATGCAATGACAGCTACACTTACCATAGTTTTAAAATTAATTAATAGTATTGCAAATTAAAAAAAAAAAAAAAAAAAAGAAATCTTTGAGTCTTTATTGCATAAATGCTTTACTGAACTATAATTAGTACATGCACAATACATAGATTTAGATTACTTAAATTTTATGTCACAGGATAATTGTTACACAAAAGTAGCTTTAATTATGTCATTGAGAGCTCAGATAACCGAAATGGAATTATTTAATTTGGAAAGGCCTCTAAAATCATCAGTTCTAACCTTTGAACACTGCTTTGTCAGCTAAACCATAACACTAAGCACTGTGTCCAGTTGTTTCTTCAACACTTCCAGGGATGGTGACTCCAGCACCCCTCTGGGGGGCCTGTTCCAAAGCCTGACCAAACCTGCAGTGCAAACATTCTTCTTGGTATCCAAGCTGAACCTTCCCTGGTGCAGCTTGAGTCTATGACCTCATGTCCTGTCACTGGTTGCCTGGGAGAAGAGGCCAACACCACCTGGCTACAATCTTTTTTATGGTAGTTTTAGAGAGAGAGAAGGTCTCCCGTCAGCCTCCTCTTCTGCAGGAGAAACAAATCCATCTTCTTCAGCCTCTCCTCATAGGACTTAGTCACTGGACCCTTTACCACCTTCATTGACTTTCTCTGGAAACTTTTCATTATTTCAAGATTTTTCTTGAAGTGCGGGGCCCAGAAACTGGACACAGTACTCAAGGTGCAGCCTCACTAGTGCAAATAATAAGCAATGACAGTATGAAATTCAAATTAAAAACAAACAAACAAATATATAAATATAGTGGGCATCAGCCAGTTTCTACAAACTACATACCAACCATTCTCTTTTTTTGGTCTATCAGTCTCTCCAGTCCTTCCATAAGAAGAGTCTGAATTCTACAAGCATCTCCTACTCCCAAACCTCTAATGTCTCTAATAAGCTGCCAGGGAACAGAACCATTCTCCTCACTGTATTAATTGACATGTAAAGAGATTGTCTACATATGGAAGCAATGGATTATATAGGGATATACTGTCAGCAATTTACTAAAACCCCCCTAAATCTTCCACAGTTAAAATCTTTCAAATTGTTTTCAATTTTGTCCAGCTTTTCTTTTTCCTGCAAAACCATGCTTGTTAGATAGACAAGGTACTAATGGAAAATTACTCCATGACAGCTAGGAGAGATTAAAAGCACTGTGTGGTGTTTTAGAAAAACTTATTTTGTGGAGGCAAAGACAAAAAAGGGAAAAAACAGCTGCTCGAAACTTCTGTGACTGGCACAAAGCCAATATCTGATGGGCAGGTTTCTAGACCAGTTGGACAAGATGCAAATGCCTCTGTGATGGACATATTGAAGAAAGAATAGATCACAAGAAGCTCTTTTTTCCCTTGTTCCCCTGTGAGGGGAGGCAAAGTGAGGGGAGGCCCAGGCTCCTTCTTGGAAAGGGCCCCTGAGCTCTCCTGGTGTGGTGGCCAAGGCTGGGTGGCCAAGAGGAGCCACCTGGCACCGCGAGCAGCCGTGAGCAGCCCTGTGGCCAAAGAACCCCCCTAACTGAGGCTGGGACCTTGCAGTCAAGATCCTTCTGAGGCCCCCACAGCTCGCACAGTGCTGGTGGGTACCTGAGGCCGGAGAGGCTCGTGCCAAACTGAGCAAATAACACCACACAGCTGGCAGGGAGAGACAGGGCAAGTCTTTCCCCAGTGCAGTGCCCAGACAAGATCAATTTCTCAATTGCAGCTTAACAGATGCCAACTTTCTTCCAAGTGACAGAAAAAGGAAAATTGAGATCACATGTGGAAAATCAACATGGCAGCACGAAAGTCAGTGAGGGAAGGGAGAGGGAGAAGACACTCCTAGAACCACAGCTGAAATTCTCCTGCAAGCCATGGTGAGGAGTATTATATTGTTCCTCTGTAATTCATGAGGTACATGGGGGGCTGCATAGATCCACACGCAGCCCATGAGGAGGAGTTCTCACACTAGAGCACACAGATGCTGAGAGGCTTTTAAAAATTGAAGAAGAGAACCTTTGCTTTCAGGTTAGAACAACTCATCCTTAAAAGACTAAACCCCATAAACTAATATGACCCATTCTGGCAGTTGTGGGAAGACTGTGAGATTCGTGAGAGGGATTTTCATTGCAGCAGATTTGGGCGGGCTGTTGCTTGTGAAAGTTGAAACCACGCTAGAAAAGATCACAGTAAACTATCTCCTGTGGGAAGGATGCTATGGCGCAGCAGAAGACACTCTTTTCCTTAAACATAAAGAAAGACTCTTAAGAAGTAAAATACTGACCAAAACCCCATGTTTTGTTTCCTTGCAAGATCGGTGGAAAGAGGAAGGATGGGGGAAGAAAGGTGTTCTGAAAGTTTGCTTTGGTTTCTCATTACTCTTTTTACTTTTAATTCTGTTAGTAATAAATCTTCTTCATACTGTTTAAGTTTGGACCTATTTTCCCTTGAAGTTTTTCTTTTTTCCCAAAAATCCTTATTTCACCTTATGAAAATGAAGTTTTAAGTTCCCCTTCTCTTCTCAGCCATAGCAGAGGCAAATAAGTGAATAGGTTTTTATGGTGCTTCACCCTTAGCCAGAGTCAAACTACCACACACTGGAAATATGGCAGAGACAGAAAGGCTTTTGGAAGCAATCCACCAAGGTTCTACATATTCAAATAACTTTGTTCCCCATCAGTTCACAAATTCTGCTGCCAAACTTTCACGTTTAATATATTTCCAAGTATTATTCCAAGATAAACCCTCCAGTTTCCTTTGAAACAAAATCCAAGTGAAGTCCTAAATATTGTTTACCCTAAATGCATCTCTTTTTCAGCAGTGAGGAAGAATCTATACCAGTTTTCTCTCTCTGTGATGAACATACATGGTTCTCTATGCAACATCAGCAAGAATTGTATCTCAAATCTCTCTCTGCGTTAAGAGTGTGTGCTGTCATAGATATCCCAAAAAGCATATATTCTTAAGATCTGCTCCAAAATATGTCTCTGAGAATTGAGTCCTTGTCTCCTTTTTAGCAACTATGAAGTTTAAAAATAAATAACAGTGTACCATGATTCTAGGTGGCTCCATATTTGTTTCTTGGTTTGATTTCTCCACAAAGTCACAGTAGAAGTTATCTGACCTATGCCTGAGTGCATTTTGCAGTATGACTAGACAAAACTGGTGGAAACTGTCTTAGAGGTGAGATGGAGGTGCTGCAATTGATAGGGATGACCGATACACCCCTGGAAAAGGACTGGGAAGAATCCAGCTGTACCGCTATGGAAGAATAACACCTAGCTATCCATCAAGAAGACTTCTGAACTTGAGATACTTCTGTGTGTAATAAACTAGTTTGTTCTGTTTTCAGGTCCTATCATCTGCAATATTTTCGGTCAAGATCAGTTGTTATAGTCACAGAACAAAAAAAAAATCACAGAGAAAAAAATAACTTGGTGAAAGCAACACAAATTACAAAGCAAAAATTCATACTTTTTCATTCTGAAAGACTGTACTTGATTTCTCAAATATTGTTTAATATGCATATCAAAAGGTGTTTTTGAAAGATAAGAAATATTCCAGGAAAAAAAAAGTTTCTCTGAGATTGTGAAAATAGCATGTCAGTTATTACAATGTTAACTGACAGGTAAAAACACTTTTAATCAGGATTAGAGATAGATTGTCAATTCATTCCCATGAATGAACCCATTTTACATCCTTTTATAGTCATTATTAAAACATAATCTATTATTATATAAGATAGATTAGGCATTCATATTTTTTTAAATTCTATTGGACATAAAATGAGGGGGTTTCATATTATGTAACTTTCGTCATGTGCAGAGTGACACTTATAGCTGCAGTCACAGGGTCTATTTTAGACATTTGTTCCACCATAAAATCTTACCTGGCAATTCTGAACCTTCTAACAGCATGAGTCTTAGGTAGTTAGGGTTCTACATCCAACTTGAATTTATCGCTGCAGACAGGACTGAGACTATAAGTTCTCTAATTTATAGGGAAAGGAAGAAAAAGAGAGGGAAAGAGAAAAAGAAAGAGCAAGAGAGAGAAAGAAAAGAAAGAAAAGAAAGAAAAGAAAGAAAAGAAAGAAAAGAAAAGAAAGAAAAGAAAAGAAAGAAAAGAAAAGAAAGAAAAGAAAGAAAAGAAAAGAAAGAAAAGAAAAGAAAGAAAAGAAAGAAAGAAAGAAAGAAAGAAAGAAAGAAAGAAAGAAAGAAAGAAAGAAAGAAAGAAAGAAAGAAAGAAAGAAAGAGCTGCTCAGTGCTCTCTTATGGCTCCCTTACAGTTCTAAAATGTCACACAAAATATAAAGGCTTTTGATGGTCCCACATAGCATGTCAGCTCATGCTCAAAAATATCAACATATCTTTTTTTAAGTCATTAGGATAATTTAAACAAAAGTTAATTTACAGTTTGATCATAAATACTTATTACATAAAATAATTGCTAGATGCAATAATATTAAAATTTCATTTCACAAAATGACTTACAAACATATTAAGAGCCTTTAAGGGAATGGTTATATGAAACACTGTGCTAAAGCAATATGCATGTTTTCTTAAAAGAGTATATGTGCCTGCTAGACTTAATATATGACTTTAAGTTATGAAGTGTACTATAGAGTGCCATGTAATTTGATAAATATAAAGAATTATGTGCACAAAACTGCACACACAGTATAAGTAATTTCCCTGAGGATGCTGGTGACATAATGATAAACCTCAAGAACTCTGCTCAAATGATTTGTTAATGTCACAAGTAGTCCCAAATGGAATTACAGTTTCTTATGTACATACAAGTGTATGCAATTTTTATAAAATATAGTAAAAGAAATAATTCTTTCTGATCAACACTACTGGTTTAAAATTAAATGCAAGCAATATATTCTCCTTGCTGTTCCCACACACTGCACTCCTTTTTCCCCTTCTGCAGTCAACTTTTATCACTTTCTCATTCCACTGTTTCTTCTGCTTCTTTTCCCTCTATTCTCCATCCATACTTCTCTATCCTCTTCAGAAAATAGCGTTTTCAATCAAATCCACTTATTGCCATGAATTTCCCTAGAGGAGGACATGAATCAGTAACAGATTAATCTTATTCAGAATGTTCAATGCACTACTAATAAAACTATTGATGCTCACAAAAGGGAGATATTCTTTGCAGAAGGAAGCATATTTAACAATATTTTCTAGGGACCTACCTGGGATAACACCCACTCAAGACAAAAAAATTGAGTAAATCTCTCTGGTATTGCTTTCTTTTCCATCAATTATTTCTTTTATAAGGCCTTACATATGAGAACAGGTTTCTCTTCTCTTATATCTCCCAGAACCTGCAGTTTTATGTTTCCTTCCATAACAGAAAACCAGCCAGTACTTGAGAGTTTTAAAGGAATGAGCTCAGAATTCACTTTAAACAGGTTATTTTTCCCTCTCACGATCCATAATATGATGAAACACCACACCTGAAATGAGTGTTCAATAGTTGATTATTTGCTCTAAATTAAGAAGGAAATACACTACACAGTGTTTGAACTGAAATGCTGTTTGCTATTGAAAAATTTTTACTGCCTAATTTTTTTTTTTTTAAATCTCAAACATCAATCTGAATCAGAATGCAATTTAGAACATTACCCATAATATATATATATTAGTCTTCTAAAGGGTAAAATTGAAATATGGAAATATCCTTATGCAATAAACCTAAACTCTTACTGTACTAATCATATAATGAACATGTATGATGGATAGGTTCTCCTTAGAGTTTTTTCCCTTAAGTTTTATAAAATTTATTGAATCTCAGGTAAAAGTTCTTATTTTTTTTTCAGAGATAAAACCCAGAACTTATGTTTCACATATAACCTGAAGATGGTATGCAGTTCTTTAGGTTTCATTCAGGATGTTAGAGGTGGTAAGAAATAAATCACTGTAAAAGATGAATTAGATGTAGTTTCTGACTTATGCAATTAAACCAAAATATCTAGGACTCATCAGTTTGAAAAGAGGGTGACTGAGAGTGAGCAGGATTGAAGTTTTCATAATCATAGAAGGCAGAGGTTAAGATGAGGTAAAGCTATTTTTCACCAAATCTTCTGATGACATTTGAAGAAAGGGAAACATAGTAAATTTAGAACATGTAAAATTAATTTCTTCTATTATACAGCAAGTAGTAGTGAACTTCTGGAAATTTCTTTGCCACGGGAATATATGGTGTTAGATACCATCATCAGGTTCAGAAAGGGATCAAAAAAACATGTGGCCAACAGGTTCCTAAACAATGAGGCAGAGATTTGCCCTCTAATATTCCTACTAAAAAAATTGTGAAAGCTCAGAGAAAGAATAGGGGAAGAACAAAAGAAAGTGGTCAGGTTCTTGTACTCTACCCAAGCAGTGTCACCTGCTACAAGCATCAGAGACTGAATGTTGGGGTGGATAATTTCTTTGTCTGATCCAGACATAGATGAGAAAAACCTGTTTAACATTTCTGTGTACTGTCTTGAAGCATTTTTTGTCATTTTAAGAAGGGACTACCAACTTCAAAAGCAACTTAAGAAAACCTAGGAAGGGAAAAAGTAGTCATGGCCATTATGGAAGATGATTTTCTTGTTTGTTTTCTCTTTCAGTTTAGACACAGAGGATTGATCAGAAAAATTACAAAAAGGTGGCAGGTGAAGTCCAGTTTAGCTGAAGTAGTCTTATAGTGGAGGCTGGCTGTTGAAGACAAAGTATGAGAAAATCATATAACGAAAAGATCTAACTGAGCTCTGACTGAGAATTTTTTTTTTAGGTTCAGTCACATACCTTAAACTATCTGGAAATGCTACATACATTTAGTTATTTGGAAGGCAATTCATCTTGGACAATTGTATCTTCTGAAATCTCTGAACTATTATTTTTTTTTTCAAAATGGTTTAAGATACATCTTTGGAATGAAAAGTTAGATTTGCAATTACTCTTGTCCAAAAAACGTTTTAAGGTATGGAAAATGGGATTCTATAGTGAGAAGTGCTAGCCAAACTCCTCTTCTCTTCTGCAACACCAGACTCCTTAAAAGATTTGTGGATAATACATAAGCATTCCAAAAGGCTTTTCTTATAGGCTTTCCAACATTAGAAAAACTTTATCTAACAAAATAATAAGATTAATTTTATCTCACAATTAATTAAAAAAATAAAGAATGTTGAATGAATACCATAAAGACAAAATAAAACATATGTATGAATAATTGAAGTTTTTAAAGAAATTAAGGTAGACATTAAAGAAAAAAATAAAAATCATACTGAAAAAGTTATGGTCATCTGGGATTGAGAATGAAGATCTAAAATGAATTCTCTTAAATGAATTCCGGGAAATCTGTCTTACTCTACATCAGAGCATAGAAGAAAATTAGTGCAACAAACTCAATAGACAACAAGTACAATAATTGTTAACTTCTTTAGATAACAAAAAAACAGAACTGTTCTGGAAACTGACTATACATAATTATAGAAGTTATAAAGACTTTGCATTTTAAATATTTTACATAATTAACTAAAATATGAATTCAGTAATGTAATAAATTATAATCAATTTTGCTAGAAAGCACACACAATTTTGTACCACATTTTAAAAAACAAAACACTTATTTGGGAAATAAATTTAATATGAAGCATTTCTACGCCTTTAATATCAGATATTAGTAGATTATATATTGTCAGAAAATTAACTCCATGGTCAAGAAGTTTTTCTTTGACTGTTTTTCAGTTCATTTCTTCAAAATAATACAGTTCTAAATATGCCAACATTTTCAGTAGCCATGTGAAGCCAAATAACAAAGGATGAAACACTTCTATGATATAAAAATAAAGTTTTTCCCATCCAGTATATTATTTATTTTTGAGAAGATTATTGAGAGTTGTCTCCATGGTATTTTCATTTATTAATGTCATGATTGAGGCCTGTTATCTAAGAAAACCAAGAACTAAATTGAAAAAAGAAGTTGAACACTGAAAAATAAAGCTCATGATAACATATCTTACAAAATATTCTGTGCTATGTTGTGTTGTAGATCTAACAAAATGTTGTCAATTGAAATACTATTTTTTAACAGTTAATTGAGCTTTTATTTCCAAATCATGATAAAATAGCAGGAAAACATGGATATATGACTCTATTTTTTTTTTCTTTCTGGTTTGTAGCAATGTAATTTATCTGAATAATCATTCAGGAAAAAAAGGTTTACAGCAAAACAAGCTCCCATGAATGAATTCATTAATAAGCAGAATTACATTTATTTATGTCTTTATTTGTTATACGCTTCCAGATTACAGTGTTGCAAGCTCCATCAACCATCTACATTTTTATGAAAAAATAGCATATTTTGAACTTTTAAACCAATGTAATTCTTTCAAATGACTTAACAGCCCAATGAAGCCTCACAAACTTATGTTTTAAAAGTGTTTTCCTCATGGATTGTTGGTACTTAGAAATTCTTGCTGAATCTAAGAATAGAAGCACAACACATCTACATGCTTCTTTATTTTTGTTTCTTTTCATTCAGTTGTTTAGAATTCACAAAGGTATTTTCCATCTTCTTGTTCTCTTCATGCAGTTAATATGCATGAAAAGGACTCATTTAATATCACATAAACATCTGTTCTGATGAAACTGGCTAAATGAAAATATTTGTCATTCTGTGATTTGAAGGCACGAACTATTGAGCCAGCAGTAGACAAAACACACACAAAAATTTTGAAAGAAAAATAATTTTAAAACTTCACCTTTTAGAAACTGAAATGAAAAAAAAAAAAATAAAAGACACCAACAAAAAAAAAAAAAAAAAAAAAAAAATCAAAGCATATTATTATATTTGGGATTTTTTTGTGCTAGATATTTCAGACTGGGGGTAAGGAGGAAGCAGAATAATTTAAAATGCCCTGGAGGAAAATGCATGAGTATTTAAAATCCACCAGAGAATATCCTCTCCAAAATTCAATTCATCTTCTTGATTGTTATTGTTTGCTTTGGGAACTCTACATTATTGGATTGCATGATATATGTTTGGAGCTATATATTTCCCTATCTCCCCAGCGTATTCATATCTGAAGAGTCCGTGCATGAACTATTCTACCTAAAGGCACATATAACATTTACCTCAACTGGTTCTTTTAAGTGAATGTCAGAGCAGAAAAATCTGATTCAGGGATGCACAGAGCTAAGAACACCTTTTGGTGTTATAATTATCTTTATTTTTGTAATTATAATTTTTATAATTATTTTTTGTAATACAGGTCATTATTTTGTCTAAAATCATTCAGTGATATGTCTAATCAGCCCAATCCACTGAAGGACAAATTTATTCTCTATTATAAATGTTTTTGTATATAAATTTATATGCACAAATGTTTTAAAATGCACAGAACTAAATTAGGTAGAAATAAATTAGGAAGAAATAAATTAGGTAGAAATAAAATTAGGTAGAAATATGTAGTCACTGAGAAGATATTATCATTCTGTTGACCATATTTCCAGAGAATATAAAGAGGCTCGAGCTCATATACTGAAAATCTGAGGATGCAGGTCTTTTAATTCCAGCTGTTTACAACTTGTTTTCATTTTCCTTGTCATGTCACCCTATAAAGTTTTCCATTCCTTGTACCAGACTGATAACTTCTGTTTATCACTCTTGAATGACTCGGTGGGAAACGGGGCAGTATGCCACAGCAATGATTTTTGTTAGTTTTCTGGTTAACTTTACTATATTTTTAAACAAAAATGAGTATATTTATCTGGATGAAGTGAGAAATTTTCTGGTAAAATGAAAGTTAATACTGTCATAAAATTATGCAATATCTTCTGAAAATTTTGTTCTATAATTTTTTTATACTTAATCACCTGGAAATTCAGTCAGATTTCAATCAGATTATTTTGATAGTAATTTTTTTTTACAGAAATATATAGCAGGCATTCATTTTTTTTTTTTTTTAATTTTTAAGTAATTTCCAAAATTCTCTTCATTTGTAGGTATGTGTTTATACATTACAGTCAACACAAGATTAATCCATGCAATGAATTAAGTTGTGTGAACTTAGAAACTCCTGACCTATTCAACACAGATAGGGAAGGTGAAAGAAATCACTATGCCTAAAGCACTTTGAAAAGTGAATCAATCTTCTCAAATCCCCAAGTAGACTAGCAGAGTCACTATGTCTAACCAGAAAATTGATCTTATGAGAAGATGAAATGAGTGTCTGATTGACAGGAAAGGGTTTATTCAGCTTCGCAAATGTCCTCAAGAAAGAAAGGCTAATGTGCAGATTTTTTTTAAGGCTGCCTTTCCGAAATGCTAGCAGGGGAAGAGAAATCCATAAAAGCACCAATACCCTCAGTACAATTCTAAACAGTCATAACTTCATCCATCATAGATGCCTCAATGCCAGATACTATTTCATTATGGGAGAGCACTAACTTTATTTAATACATATTCTAATTTGAAAAACCTGTTCTAAGTTCCTGTCTGCTGCTGACTTTTGCAAGCCTCATCACAGAATAAGTTCATAATGAGTAATAGTAAGAAAAGCAAATATTGGCATCACAGATTTTGTGCCTAAATATGATCCAATTTTATAACCATTTACACCTTTATCAAATTTTGGGTATGAAAAATGAATATATCAGTATCAGTTGAGGTTGGTAATAAGGAACTATCAGATAAAAAAAAGGAACTTTATAAATAAATATATATTTTTAATGAGACTGTCCAGCTTCCATGTGGTTCTTCAATATTTCTTGTGGTAAGAAGAAAATATTGGAGTTATTTTTGTGACAGTCTTTTCTCAGTATTTAGGTCTGGAAACCACCATCAAAACCAACTATTTTAAACTCTAGACTGTGAAGCATTCTCAGATAAATTAATGTGCCTGTCTGGCCATAATGACGGGTGCAAAGTGTGTATTTCACTTTCCCATGACTAAAATAAGCCCCAATCTATGTAGTACAGAACAATTCCCTATCTGGAATTAAAACAATGTGTCCAGGAAAACTGGCACTCATTCTATTAACAATTAAGAGGTTAAAACTGCATCTTCCTTCTGTAGTGACAGATGTTTTGTACATATTGAGCTGCAGTAATCTCATGATATTTGAATAATTGAACAATTATTGAACAATTTGTGTCATAGTGGCAGAGATAGTAATGGGCCCCATAACCAGCAATACTGTGAAGATTTTCCTCTTGTTAACTTAAAAATTTAAAACTTAAAAATCACATGAGCATAGATGCTGTTTTGTTAAGTTGGTATAGTAGTATGAACAGTTACAGAAAATGAATGTGTTCTTCAAGTTGTTTAATGAGTCAGGACAGAATTTAAGCATATGTTGTCCTAGACTGGAAGATGGCATGATGTTCCACTGAAAATGGCTGAAATGCATTTTAAAATGTTTAAATGAATTTCTGTCACTGGATAAATTTGCAATGGTTATTAGTTATCATGCTTGTGCATACAGTATTTGCAGCTATGAGATCAGATCCGAAGATATCGGCCGGAACTTTTCTGCAGGTAGAAGCACTCTCTCACATAAGCCCTGGTAGTATGGCAAGAAAGAAGTAGCTAAGACTTCAGAAATGCAATATTTCCTTCAGGATCTTTTAAATTAACTACCTTTGTAAGGCATTCAAAAATATATTAATCTTATGAACAAACTTGCTTATAAATATCCTAACAGGGAGCAGTTTTCTGCTATATTTGTAGACTGTAGACTCCAGTAACATCCATTCTGTTTCTTGAGTCATGTAATGTCCCATACAGACTGAGCTTATTTCTAATAAAAGAATATGTTCTAAATGATCTTCTTCCTAGTGGCTACTTTGCTGTATTAGCTATGGCTCTTCACTGCATATATCAAGTATCTTTCAATGCCATGATAAGGAATACAACTTTCTGTGTTTTTGATTTGGTTTTAATTTGTTAAGAATTAGGTCCAGAAGCTGATTTTATCCAAAACTAAAAAATTAAATGCTGTGAAATTCTGTCCTTCAAATAAAAATTTATAGCTGCTTTATTTATATACATACCTAAGTGTCTACATTTTTAAATAAATAAAACACTTTACCAAATTAAAGTGCTATTTAGATATTTATAAATTAATTGTAAACATAGAACTACTAAGAGTCTTGGCTTGTATTTTTTTTTCCTTGTTTCCCATTTTGATTTGTTGATGGTTTGGTTTTTTTTTTTTTGGGTTTTTTTTGGTTTTTTTTTTTGTTTTGTTTTGTTTTTTTGTTTTTTATTTCCTTTTTTCTTTGTGTGCTTTGACTGTTTTGGCATTCTCAGCACAATATTCTACAGACACATTTGATCTCAGTAGCTGTTTCTGAAACTCCTACAGACAAATTCAGATTTTAATGCAACTCTCTGGGCACTGGATGCATAATTTAGCCATCATATATTATATTGGTTGTAGCATGACCTTGACTTCTGTGTGCATAAAGTTTGTTATATTTTCCTTGTATTTTAATATCTAGCAGTAGATACTTATGAATGAATTTAACGCTGAAGTTTATGTAACCCTCTCTTTTTTTTTTACTCTTAAGCATATTAAAGATGATTCACTAGAGTATTTTTATTGTGGTCAAGAACTTAAAATCATAGATAATGGTCCAATGCATATTAAATATTTTTCCTCTCAACAGAATTGGTTTCTGTTTATTGTCACTTATTGCCTTAGGTAGGTATGTTTTCTTTAAGGTTTTCCTTTAAAGCAGAGGGAGTACATGCAGGTTAAACATTTTTGTGTGGATTGTTTTTCTTTTATATTCCTCCTTTCATCTGAGGAATTCGCCACAAGATGGATGACTTTAGGATGAAAAAGTGCAACTTGTAGTAGATCTTTCCTAAATTAAGCTTAAACCTGAGATTCACAAGAAGCAGCTGAGGACAGAACAGAGACCAAAGTCTTAATCTACAAAGGAGAAATATAGCTCACTTGACATGCAGTATCCTACTTGGATGTCAACAGATGGTTTCAGACTGTAGCAAAGGTTGAATTTCTTTGACATTTGAAGCACAGTGGTCTTTAGCATCTGCTGTCCCTTGATGTGTGCTTGACAGCTCATTTCAGCAGGGGATACATACCATCATATTGGCATTTTTTTCCAGCTTGTACAACTGGGAATAACCTGGCCCACAAAGGATCATACCTTTTAAAGCATTTGGATACAGCATTATATTTTCTATATTTTTTCCAACTGTTTCAGCGACTTCTAACATTTTAAATTAGAGTTCTCCTCTGACATAGAAAACATTTGTTTACTCAATAACATAACTTATTGCTCAAAAATGGTTGAACTAAATACTGATTATGTTGTATAAATGTCAATTATTTAATAAAAAAGTACTCCAGCAGTAATATTGATGGAAGTAAACAATTCTGTAAGAAATACTGTTAATATACCATTTGTTGAACCATACATTTAATTCTATCCTATTATTGCAGTTAATTTACCGTTTTTTTTTCTTATTTTCATAAAAGTGAGAATCCAATTAAAAGGAGGGGTTTTACAAAGGAAGTGTTAGGCTGCTTACAGAATCACTATCAAAGATATTGGCAAAAAACAGGTTTTAAAATGAATTTGTGGAAGTGCAGCTTCAACAGTTTGATGGCTAAAATCACTCTATTACTCACTACATAGGTGAAACATAAGAGGAAAACTGAATGAGAATCAATTTGGAATGATTTACACAGAGATTGGGGATGCAAAATAGTAAGGGACCAAAGGGTATTGGTACTAAAGTATAAAGGGTTTAGCAGCACTTAATCATTGAGTAATTTAACATTTGTAGAGGTGATAAATGTTGCAACATCATCAAATCCCTTTTATTAGCTTTTCTGTTCTGAAGAATAAGTGTTTTTCACTTTGGCTAAATTTACTGGGTTTTATCAGTACTATTATTTATACTTTTCAGTGATCTTTCCCTAAAGTAATCAGTGACTTTTTACAAATGAAGCTGTACAAACACAGCTGATGTAAAAACCCTTAACAGGTGAAGACAAATTTCTGGATTTTTTAGACATAAAAAAAAAAAAGCATCAAGTCTTTAAAAATAGGTGTACTGTCTTTGTTCAGCTCAAGAATTAACACCTAATCCATTAGAATTATTTGTTTCAAGGCCAATTCATTGAAGAATTTTCATAAGAAATTGGCCATGGCAGAAAACATGTCCCCTGTAGGTCTCTCTCATACCTCTCACTCCTGTATCATTTGTCTTAGTCACCTGGGTCATTTCACAGGGCACTAAACATCAGCGTGAGTGTAACTCAATTAAACCAAAGGAAAAACAAAAGGAGGATAAAAGCTAAAGAATCTTCCTGATAAGTGATTAAATTCAGTGGACACCTATCAAATCCAAGGGATATCTAGTAACACAATGTGCATGAGCATCCTTTCATCCTTAACCATTACCTGATTTTTCAAAACACATGGATAACTGCTGTATTAAAATATACTGTGCCCTGAAATGCATGACCTTACAACTCCGAATTCTGCTGCTGATAAAGTTCCCTGGATCTGCTGGATTTATTAGTAGAGACACACCTCAAAGAGCCTATATGTTTAACCTGTAAAATTTTTTAGTGTTGTATGGGTACAGAATAACTGAATCATGTGCAACACGTAAAACCTGTTCAGTATCTATTGCCTGGTAATAGTGGATACTCATTCACTGCCAAGAGTTGCCATTCACTGCCATGGGCAGTACAGGGCCATGTAAAAAGGGTCATAGGCACATGCCATGCAGTGCAGGGCCCCAGCAAAACTGCTGTTCATGCTGACTGACATGCCCGAGAATTTTGTTAGTGCATGTTTAAAAAAAAAAAAAAAATCTGATGTGATCTCAAAAAGCCTTTGTGTTAAGGCATAATAGAAAGATTTGTTTTAGTCTGTATGGGATAAAAAAATGTCATTCAAACAATGTCATCTCCAATCCATGAGTCTTTACTCTCTGCCTTTGAACACACTGAATAGTTATCTAGTTCCTCTGCAGATACCTTAGCAAATTTAAAATATCAGCTCTTACATTTCCTCAGAAAGATTTTTAGTAGTAAAGTCAAATCAAGACTCTTATTTAGTCACATCAGGCTTGTTTATCTTTATGACTATCACATATAATCTTCAGGCATGCAATAAATCAGTTGTGCTGTCTTTGAGCTCATTGCATCTACAACAGAGTTTGTATCCTCAGACTTTCAATCCTAGTTTATGCAGTTCTTTTTACATGGATGGGTAAGGTTCATGAACTGATGCACAGTGCATACCTCAATTTCCAAATAATTCCTTTTCTATAAGTCACGTTGATAATATTAAGGGGTTTAAAATGTGAATATCACAGAGATGAGAGTAGAAGTTTGAATGAATTTCATTAATTTTTATATTTTTCAGGATGATAGACCTGCAAATTGTAGCAAAATTTGCTTTGGATGGCAAGTGCCTTAGAAAGAGGAAACAGTATCCATGTTAGTAACATATTTAAATATTGATGAGGCGGGACTATGTATTTCATAAAAAGAATTTGAACATTTTTTTTCTGTAAAGACCTAGGAAACAAATCATTAACTACAAGATTAACTTAAAGAACGTATAAAAACCCTAAAACCTTTATATCAAAAAACCTAAGACCAATAAATGCCAAATAAAACCTCTCTAGTTTGGAAACTGATATATTTTGCCCACTTGATCTTCTCTTTCTTCTGAAGACCAGTCTAGATACATAAGGAAATATTAATACATGGATTTACTGTTTATGCCTCAGCTATCTTCTATGTTAAATTACCTTACATCATTGAGAGCATTCAGGGAGTGAATGTTTCATCTGTAAAATTAAAAAAAAAATCTAAACTTCCTCTAGTAAAGAACTTCTTCACTGCACACTGTTTTATGGTAGTCTATGGGGCTGAATTTTATCCCAAATGCATCCCTTTCCACATGAGTCTTTGAGTGCTAGAATGCTCCTGCATTTTAATAGGAATCTGGTTAATTCATAGTAAATGTCACTTCATCAAAATAGTGTGTTGTCTGACTCATGTAATTTATTGAAGAGACAGGAACCTTTAATATTCCCAAATGTGATTTTAAAAATGCCATTGTTATAGGCACCACAGATATAATACAATGAATCACATCACACATCTGGTAGATACATTCAGAGTTGTTTGAAATTGCCAAATGGTTTTGATCACAGACATAATAGCTGTCTCCTGTGACGGGACTTTAGACAATTTAAATTTGTATGTCTTGCCATTATCTCTTAGTACCTAGCACTTGAATTTGAGAACTGGAATGAAGGAAATTCTTCTAATGCACATTATAAGATGTGATTTCTCTGACATATATATGTCTTTATCCAAGTAGATTTCTCAGAAATAGTGACATGAGTCAATGAATTAATCTATTTTTAAAATTATATTATTATCCACCCCTAATTTCCATTTTCTATTGTCCTTTTTAACTTAAAAAATAAAAGTAGCTTTTTTGTTGTTTGTTTAAACAGTATTACACTTGATTTTATGAAAATCTTGTAGGTTTTCTGAGATATTGTAACTAAAGAATTTAAATATTTTCTTCTTCCTTTGAAGATTAGAAATAATGTGGAAGTGATAGCAGTTTTCTATTAAAATAGAATTACTTCATATCTGAAAAGAAATATTACCCATAAGACCTTTTCTTTTCTGTAAAAGAAAGAGGGAAAATTATAGTTCACTAAATTAGCCTGTACTATATTAGTTGCAGTACAAACTACCCTTTATCTTTAACAAGTAAATGAGTGACAAAAGAACCTGAGCTCAAAGATAGGCATAGAGCTATAAAATAAAAAGAGAAATTAACCTGCCTGGAGGTTAGTTGTTCAGAAAGAGCTCACCTATATTGCACACAGAATGGATGACTAACATGGATCTACTGGACTGTGAAGTCCAAGATTATATAAAGTTTAACTATCTGAGGTTAGTTGATATGATCTTATCTAAGTGTACAGGCTGCTATCTGTAGTTTGCTCATGAAGTTTGTTATGATGGAAGAAACAAAATATATTCAATAACTAGTGCCAAGCCCTGTACAACACAAACTTTTACATTAAAAGCTATAACCTGAACAGGACTTAAGTGCCATTATTAAAGATAAGAAACATCAAAGACAAAGCAGACAGAACCAAAAATACCTCTGACATGTCATAGACAAAACCACATTCTGCATGTAATAAAGTTTTGTTTTCCAGTTTTATTATTCATATTTACAACTTCAAGGAAAGAGACAGAAGAGAAGACAGAAGAGAAGACAGAACAGAAATTGAGGATCAAAAATGGCATCATTGGCTGGAACTCCACTGCCACTCCTCCATCACTGACCTATATTCTTCTTTCTTATTCACTTCTCAAGCCCTGCACAGTAGTCACTGAAACAAAGTTGAAAAATATATGACACTACAGCCAATAATTCTAGTGATATGTCTGAGTGCTTTCATGGAATTTTAAACTGCTCTTTAGACATAGTTTGACTGCAAGAGTGGAAGAGAAAAGAGTTTTATTAACAAGTTACATTTGTACTGCCAAAATGGAGCATGTAGTCTCATCTGTGGATGAGGCACTTGGCAGCCACTGGTCTCCTGTTGACCTCCTTGTGAGAGAGGTTTGTGTTTAGAGCTACCATATCAGCCAGCTAGCACATCAGTACTATCTTAAAATTCCAGAATAATGAATTGAAATTGTCACAGTAATAAGTTCCAAAAGCTGCAATTATAACTAAAAAATGTATATTCATATTATCTAAAATATGGTTTAGAACTACTTTCCTGTAGTCTAAGTATCTTAAATCTATTCAATTCTCTCCATGGTGATTTTTATATAAAAATAAATCTTTCTAATTTTTTTTTTCTCTCTGATTCCATGATAGAACTGAAACAACATGAAAACATTGAATAAAAGAAAGGAAGGCTCAAATTTACTCAAACATAGCCCAGCAAAAATTACATTATTTGAATCTATAGTTAACCAACAGAATGAATCCCACTTAAGATTGAAGGTAAACTTTTGACAAAGCTACAAAATTAATTATCTTGCAGGAATTTAAGTTTGTCTGTTGAAAGTCACTCTACTTCTATCACTATTACCTCTTTCTTACCGAAGAATTCTGAAAGAGTTGTTCAAGTTAGACAAGTGAAAATTACAGAAATACAACATGATTCAATGTTTACTAGAAGATGAGCCAGCACTTGGAAATCTAAAATGAGATTGCATTTTGTAAGGTTTGAGGTTGCGAGACAAGGCAGGTAAATATTTTTGTTCTCTGAAATGCAAATTCAGATAATTTCTACTTTTTATTTTGTTTTCAGTAAAGACTATTTTTTTTGCTTGTAGCATGTGTTATGATCCAGTTTTAAGGTTCTTAGAAATGCCTCTGCCTGAAGTAAGGTGCAAACAAGATCACATGCCAGTAACAATAGTAAGGGTTTTATTTGATGGTGAATATGAGAGAGAGAGAGAGAGAGAGAATGAGAGAGAAAGAACAAAAGAAGTAGAAAATGGGGGGGGGGGGAGGGGGACAGATAGAGTGACAAGGACAGAATAAGGAAAATATCACCACTCCATGGATCCCAAAGATGTTCATTGTTCCTCTCCATCCTCTCCAGCTGGTCTCCTTGGTGGTGAAGGTCCCCCCAAAAGCGCAGAATTCCATGGGTTTACCTGCTCAGGCTGGGTAGGGATGTCCTGGCATGTCCCCCTGGAGCTGGGGGATGCAGCCTCTCACAGCAGACTCTGGGTCTGTTGCACCACGTGCAGTCCTGTGGGGCCAAGCCTCTCACGGGAAAGTCCCATGGATGTCCCCTGTGGGGTTGGGGGTTCCACAGCTGGGCCAGTTTGTGTGATGGAGGATGGGTGTTTATTGCCTCTCACCAGAGGTTGTACCACGCACCCAAAACCTCCTCCTCCCCCTTGGCTGGGGGAGTCTGTGTAACCCTGGCTTCTGTGAGCTGTGCTCTCCCCCACCCCAAACTCAGCCGGGGATGATTGCAGCTGGTGGCTTTGGCCTTTTGTGGATGGGTACCTTTCCCTCAGCCTGAGATGACTGAGCAATGGATTTCCCTTTATCTAATCAGCAGTTTGACTTTCAGTCCCAAGTCCCACTCTTCAGGGAAGCTTCTTCAGTTGTAGCTTCTTTATAATGAGCAAAACTTTATATCAATGTTTGAGGTATGAACTATTATCAGACTCTGACAGCATGCTAACCTACAAGTGAATTTATGATAAATACAAACATTTCCCAAGAAAGTGTGCTTCAGAAGCCAGTAGTGATAGCACAATCATTTCCTCCTTCAGTCCTCTACTGCTGGAATGATCTTTCGGAGAGAAGTAAATTTTGAAGAATTACTCCACAGAGGTTTTTAATCATGAAAAGAAAAACTTCGAAGTGCAGATAGTTCAGGGATATGATACATCTAGTTAAAATCATTGCATTTAGTTACTCTTCATGAAAAATTCTTCCAAATCTCTCCAGCAAAGCATGACCTCTAGCCACCTCAGCAGGACTTCAACTCAGCAATGAAAAATTCTGCAGGACATTTTTTTTCTTTTACATCACTCAGATATTTTCAAAAGTAATGAGAGATGGGGGATAAAAAATATGCGCAATAAGAAGCATATATTCCCTTCAGTTTATTTTACTATTCCACTGATGTGCCTTTCAGCACAGATACTGGTTTCATAGTTCACCTTTCACATCTATTTCATGTAGTCTTCACCTCAGCTTAGAGTATTTTCATTCAAGCATTGACCTGACCTGACCCTCTTGAACTTGTATGATCTCACTATCAGAGCAGAAGAAAAAAACTTTTTGAAACTGTAATAAGGAATTCAGTTTCATTTATGCTTTATAGATTTTTTGTTTAGCTTCCATTTCCTTTTCTGCTCCTTGCTTGAATGCCACATAGTGATAAAAATGCACTCATAAGTCAAAATCAGACCATAAAAATGCACTCATAAGTCAAAACCAGGTCATAAGCTCCTAGAGCATTAGAAGATTATGTATTATGAAAACTTTATGCTGTTTATGTGAGTAGAGAAAGTAGGACTGTATTAGAATTCATACATATTGTATGTTCCATCTGTTAGTTATTTAGTATTGTTTAATTGATGAGTCTAAGGGGTTAATTCAAGCAGAAGCTGACAACATATACTGGGAGACAATGACTTGACAGCAGCTGTTCCAGCAAATACCTGAGACAATGCAGAAAGTTAAATGCTTTGAAGTCTATCCCTGCCCTCCTGCTGAGCTGTCAAACTGGTTTGATCAAGCTCCAGTCACAGGTGCAAACAGAAAGATTTTCATTAACTTTGTAAAGAGACACATTTCCAAAAGCTGGACTCAAACCCTAGCTGAAACCAAACTTCCACACCTGAGATCATCAGATAATTTTGGCCTGGGCAAGTGTTCAGCTAAGGCAGACATACAATAAATCCTTTATTGCTTTCCTTTCTATTTAATTGGAACTTCATTTTTAGTCATTATTTCCATTTTCAATTCAAACTGTTTTATTCGGCAAAGGCTGTTTCAAATCATTTTATTAACCAATTCATTACTTCTCTGAAAAAGTTTATAGGCCTTGAATCCATTTAGATCTATTCATTAATCCCACAAAGTTCAGTAAAATTATTACAGATAAAAGATAAAAATACAGCTACAAATAAAAAAAGATAACAATCATTTACCCTGCCACTCAGATCTTAACTCAGACAGAGGTCAAAAATACAGCTAGATCTGATATCCTAACAAGGATGAACAACATGGGAATAAATGAGGCAGGGAAATATATCAGTGAATAGAGGAATATTGCTCTAGCTAGTGTGTTAACTTGGAACAGACATTCTTGCATATCAATTACACATTCAGTGGAAGAAAATTTTAAGCATTAGGAGACCCCTCCACAACAAAACATGGTTAAATTATGAGTAGTTTTATTCCAGAAAATAAAATCTGCTGTTGAAGAATTCTTAAAATATGCTGGTAGTTCTCAGACAGCTGCTTGCTTAGCACTTTTTAGTGTTTAATAGAGCTTGCAAATACATGGTTTGGTGTGTTTTTCTTCCCTTATTCAACCTTGAGAGGGCTACAAGGGCATCTATCTATATGGTGACAGTGGGATTCATCTAATCAAAACCAGACATCTGAAGTAGAAATGTTTATATCTGAAGTAATCATTCTAGACTCCTTTTATAGTTAATAAAAAAAAAAATCCCACTTATACAGTGTGACTTATACTTGTAAGGTATATTTTATTTTATTCTAAAATAGGTATGTAAAATAGGACAGAAAAACTCTGTATTATTGCTCAAGACAGCTTCCAGTTACTGTGGAATTCAATGACACTTAGAGAAAAAAGTTAGCATGAAGAAGTCACAAGAATTGCAGTGTACTAAAATCTGTATAAGAGCCTTAAAAAGCATTTTAAGGTCCTGGGAGGTTCTGTCTGTGAAGGGAAATTATAAAGCCACCATGTGCCAGCCTGTTGCAGTCAGAGACCTGGGATCTCTGCCAGATCATCTTAGGTTCTCAGACAACTTCAAGGTAATGCCTGGACCCCGGGCACCCTTAACTAGTCAGATTTTCAGTCTTACCAGAAACAGGCTTTCCTCCCACTTCTCTGCTAGACCAACTCTGGGGGGGCGTCCACCGCAACAACCAACCTGAAATTTTCTGCTGACACATATTTGTACACATGTACATACAACTAGTCATGCACACACATTTGGACGTACAATGGGTTAAAACTAGTAGGAGCAAAATATATGCTCTGGTCCCTCCAGTAGCTGGGCCATAAACTTTGTAGCTCTCACAAATGAGATAAATAACAGACAAAGATATTTAAGAAAAAGGATTTAATGAGAAGATAAGATAGATCAGTTATCAGGTGCAGGGCTCAGTCATACAAGCATGCTGACTGGTGCCTGCTCACTTTTGGTTGGGTGTTTATATCCTTCCTCCTCCCTTTATTCCCACTCTCCTCCCTGATCTACCCTAATTCCCACTTTATCCAGCTCTTGTCCTCCCAGTTACAGGTTTTGCACAGACATTTTGGCTGCTGGTTTTGAAATGGAGACCAGAGATGGAGAAGAATTAAGTTCTCCATATTTATCTCTTTCAGACCTCATAAACTGGTTTGGTCCATTCTCAGATGTCATGACCACATGCAATTTAGAATTGAGGGGAAATTCCGCACAATCAGCAGGTTATCAAATAGGTCACAATAAGCAATCTAGTGCTGACAGGCAGCCCAAAGGGATCACTGTAAAAGAGGTGTCACCTACAAGAAATCAAGCTATAACTGGGAATGGAATAGTTGTTTTAAAAGTGAAATTGGCTTCTACTATTACTATTGAAGTGGTTGGACACACTTTCTGGATGTTGCACCTGTTATTGGTTTTTAGTAACCCTAGCAAAATAATTTCTAGAAAAATGTTTCTCTTGTTTGGAGTCCTGTTGTTTTTTTTCTGTTGAGCATTGTATTTAGACCATTTCACATGTTTGAGGCTTTTTTTTGAGTTAATGACAAAATAATTTTTGAGGTTTTTTGAAGGTAAGTAGAAGGAATTTGTGTGTCATGATTTCAAAAGCACAATTCTTACATTATCTCATTCGTGATAGCCAGTATGGACCTGAATGCTTAATTCAGGCTTTGTTTTCTGATTGCTCATCATTCATCTTACTAGTAACCTTGCAGGTTTCAGGCAAAATTTGATTCAGTTCTAAAAACCTACCTGATAAGAATCTTGCTTTTGGACTAAAGCAATATAAACATAAGATTGAATGACAGAAATACAGTCACAGAAAAGAGTAGGTTGAAAGGAAGCCAATGAAGCCACAAAAACCAGAGATGTGAAAGGACACACCTTATGAAAACTAGGAAAATTTCTGGAAAGTTTTTTGTGTTATTCATTCCGTAAATCTGTCATATGTTTACTTTTTGCAGGAAACATAAAAGGATCTGCTGTTGCCTCAAGCAGCTCCCACTTTATTAACACATAAAATTAGCTCTTGTCCTTTCCTTCAATCTACCTTTCTATAGCATTGATGTCTATAATACATTCCCATACCCATAGACTACATACTCAGATCAGAATTAAAGTACTTGCAGAATGATTTGTCTCTCCTTGTTTTACTAGCACACAGGTTATCTCACCAATTCTATTTGCAATCTAAAAATTCAGAGTATCTTTCCAGTCAATCTTAAAAAAAATTGGAAATTTGGGATTGGAGAAGCCTTGATTGTTGTGTAACTGGTACAGAACTCTAATAATTTGCTGACATTCTAAGCATGAGGTTAATATCAGTTAAAAAACTATACAACTAGAAAACTAGTGGAAGGTTTTTCAGCACCCATGCTAATATAGTTCAGAAACCATTCAAAATACAGGCCCAAGCTTATTCATAGTTAATTTATGATCATTCCTTATGGATAAATATTATTTTTAAATAACTCTTTATTCCCCCAATTTTTTTCCCCCTCTACTTTAATATATGGATACAATTATTATTCCCTTTTTTGTGTTCTTTGTCCCTTTAGGCCAATGACAGGCCTATGACATGTTCTTCATTCTTTTTCTTAAAATATTCCTTACTGCCATTACTCTGAAAGCCTTTCTCTGCCATTGTCACCCTCATAGAATCTTGTGTCTATAGATGTTTATTTGTCATATAGAAATCTCAAATTAGTTACTTATACAATTACATTTAAACTCCCTTATCTCTATCAGGAATGCATGATTATAGAACATATTTTCTTTTTAAAAATATTTATTTGAATAGAGTTATATTATTTATGGCTCAGAAACATTAATAAACATATGCATTACTATATTTCTTCTGTTCTTGTAACAACTGATGAATCCATATTTTATGTCTCATTGTCATTCTCTATATTTATTTTGATCCCCTAAACCTCTAACATATAATTACTAGCAGCTCTACAGTCATTATCTTGCCTGCTTCTAATGCTATTCAGCTGCAGATCCAATAAGATATGAAGACTAAGGATGAAAGACAAGGCTTCATATATCCTTGGTTTAAAAAGACAAAAGGCTCATGTGGATTATCTAAAGTTGTTCACCTACAGCAGAAGGGCTTTCCCAACTAGCTGGCACTTTGCCTGCCAAAAGTGAAAAAATCTTGAGGAAAAAAAAGAAAGCAGGACTTTTCAAAATAAAAACTGACTTTGTTCTCTAAAAAATGGGTGATGCATCATACTGAAGGGCCAAAGAGCAGCTTTGTATACCAAGAGAGTTTTGCTCACACAACACTGTACATTCAGTATCTGAATCAGGGCTCATTTAAGTAGAAGAATTTGATCTAGCCTTGATGTTTTGTATTCAAAATTCCTTTAATTAATAAAAATTCTTGGAGGAAATATCATTGTCCAATAAAATTAGCATCACCCCCAAAAGCACAGGTTGGCAATTTTGCATATAAAATATTGTACATGGCTTCAGTTGCAAACCAATTTTTTTTTTTTTTTCATTACTTAAGAATTTCTACTAAAGAACGAGGATAAACTCAGTAAAAACAATTTTCTAATGCTTGGTTTCTTTTTCAGATCTGCAGTATGTACCTACTTAAAAAAAAACAGACTTTCACTTCCTGCTTTTTATATTTCAATGGCATGAACTTGTATCTGTGTGAAGCTGTAACACGATCATTTTAGAACAAAAAAAAAAAAAAAAAGAATGAGTAAAAAGAAATACATCTTGGATCACAAGATTTGGACAGACAAGAAATTATTAAACAGTCTGTAAAGAATATGTAATAAAATGGAAAGAAATAATTTAATGCATGAAAAGTATATTTGAGTGACCATAAGTGAGCAAACATGAATCATTTAATTGAAATTGAAGATGGTTTATAATCCAATTCAATATCTATTTCATAAATTTGAAGGTGAAAACATGGTGAAGCAAAAAGTTTACACGTGAAATCAGACATTGTGCTGTTAAAGATAAAAAATTAATATTGGTAATGCCAGAAATTACATTCCGAATCTTTTGATGAAGTATGATACCTAAATTGTATTGTTCATCAGGATTAAGTAACATAGAAGGATATTGGCATAAAACCAGTGAAATTGTAATTGCTATGTTCACAACATCATCAACGATATATTAATGAGAGATTCCTCCATTACCCTTTCATAAATTTAAGGAGGCAGTCAGCCAATAAAATTTCTAAATTATAAGCGATATTAACTAATTTTCAAAGTACTTTTTATTAAGCAGGAATAAAATCACTAAGCAAACTGGATAGTTTTTCACTTTTGTCTCAAAAACCTATATATTTAACTAGGACTTAAAAATCAGCATGTAAGTTTTAAAACTAGGTTATATTAAGGAAAAGCTAAAAAAAGAGAAATCTGAATGTATTAAGTTTTTACAGAAACAATGTGTTTTGGTTTAGTCTTTCTTACTCTAAAGTTTAAAGTAAATATTAAAATAATTCTTAAAAATCATTAAAAAATATTCTTTATCTTTAAAAGGAATTGGATAAAGAATAATTTGGAAATAATCAAACCACCTTATAATAAAAACTATTGAAAAAATTAAAGGAAGTGGTTGTTGGTGGGAGGCTGTCGTGGTTTGACACGGAAGTGTTATTTTGTAAAAAGGTCCTTCTGGTTCTGATCAGAACCAATCAATTCACTGGCTCGATTATTGGCAAGTTTTAAGCCACTTAGGAGTTTGACACGCCTCTGTGAATCATATTTTAAGATAGACAGAGCCCGGGAAAGCTCTCTGGACTTCCGGCCATCAAAGAGGCAATTTAGGCCCCTTGGCCCTGCTCGGCCTGGCCCGACCCGGGAGGCAGCCGCCCCTCCTTGGCCCTGTTCCATCTGGGCCCCCCAGCCCTGCCCCATGCAGGTAGAGCTGGGCTGGCAGCGGCCCCCCTTCACCGCCACGGCAGAGCTCAGCTCCAACTCCCCCAGCAGAGATCATGGGACCGAGAGAGATAAGAGAAGTTCCAGCTGCGGCCGGGTGAGATTAACCCTGTTAGTGCTGTTAAGGTTTCTCCAGAATGAAAATGCTGATCCTCTCCCAGAGAGAAAGGTGAAAGAACATGAGGAGACACCCTAAGGTGTAAGTCAGTAAAGATGGAAGGGCTGAAACCCTGAGAGAAAAAAAAAAGAGGAGATGCTTCAAACCTGGAAGCTGAAATTCTGTTGCAGGAACCCTTCGGGGATGAACTGGACTATTGGAGTCCCTGCTGTAATTTCATAGAGCATCGGAGGGGGTAGAGCAATTGGGAGCTAAGGTGCCTCTGCATTTTCTTTTTATTCATTTGGCTCCAGAGTGTTTGGACTCAGTTTACCTTCACCCGGAGGGGTGTGCAATACAACTGGAATTGATTCTGCTGAGTGAGTGGGGGCATGGTCCTACCATCTGATATGGACTGACACTTAGAATCTTTGGCTGCCTAGTGGGTGGGGGGCATGGTCCCACCCTCTGATGTGGACTGATCCACTGATTGAACTGACCATAGAAAGGAAACAGGAGGGATCAGTGCAAAGATGACCCCAGTTCCTAGAGATGAAGATTGCTCCTAGAGATGAGAAAAGAAGACCCTGCTTCTGAGTGGCTCAGCCTTAAATTGACACCCCATGTTAGCTCAAACTGAAACCCTCAAAAAGCAGCTGTGTGGAAAGCGGTGATTCGAGGGAAGGGACTTCTCACTGCAAGCAGAAAACCTCCCAGGCGGCTGTTTTGCTGTGATATTGAACCCATAAGAGAGTTGTCTCTAGTGGGAATGTCTCCATAGGGCCAGCAAGAAAGACTCAGACTCCTATCTCTTTATGTGAACTGAAAAGATTATAGAAGTGGTAAACTAGTAAAATCTCCAGGGTTGCTTCTACATTATCAGCATGAAAAGAAAGGTAGGGAGAGGAGAAGTGTTCGGAAAGTTTAGTCTGATTCTAACTTTTGTTTCCTTTTTTTAGGTCTGTTAATAAACTTCTTACAGTCTTTTAAGTTTGTGCCTGCTTTTCTTTCTCCTAATTCTTATCTCACAGAGGTAAAATGAAAAAGTGATAAATAATTTAAACAAAACCACTAGAGGCCCATAGTTGTTCATTTGAATAAACATTAAACTGTGTCTGATATAGTATTTACAACGTGATTTCCATTGTTCTGCATATCTTTTCAAATGACAAAATACTTTTTTTCTGGAGAATATTCACTACAATATCAAATATAATTCCTAACATTTGTAGTTCACAAAATAAAATATAGCTAGTAACTCACTTTGTAAGCAAAAATATCTAATATATGGTCAGAAACTAATTAGAAATATAGTATTTCTTCCAGCAGGAGCTCTCCATTGTAGTGATTCAGCTTCCTTTTTAATCTATGTGCTAAATTAAGAAGACTTTAAAATATTTCACAGTGAGGTGCTACAACATAGTTTATTTTGATGTAAAAATAAAAATGATTTGCAAGGAAATGGTTTCAAAAGCTTAACAACCTGTATTTAAAAGGGTAGTAATTTTTATTGCTTACACCAATTTTAGAATTAAGGCATCTACTGCAATTATTTGTATAGTGCTCATTGCTGATACTTCAAACACTGTCAACCCAGGTCTCTAAAATGTTAAAAAATATTTTGTTTGCACATTCAGTATCAGGAATTTATAATCCCAGTACTCTAAACTAAAAGGATAAAAAAATCCCCCACTTGTATTTCCTACAAACAGGAAATGACCACATGGTCAATAATTCCTTAGGAAGCTGTGCTGACACAAAATAAAACCAACTTCAAGTGCCAGAGCAGAGATTCCCCAGCAGCCCTGGATGAATACCATGGTGAGACATTCTATGCCCCTGGAGCCTTTGGAAGTCCATGGGGGAGCACAGATCAACCTTAACCCACACTAGAGCAGGTGGATGTCCAATGGAGGCTCTGAGCCCTTGAGAAGCCTGCTCTGCAGCAGGCTCTGGCAGGATCTGTATCCCTATGGGGAGAAGAGCCCATGCTGGAGCAGGTTTGCTGGCAGGACTTCTAACCCCATGGGAGATGCACGTTGGAGCAGCCTGTTCCTGAAGGACTGTAACCTGTGGAAGGTATCCACACTGGAGCAGTTTGTGAAGAACTACTCTCCATGGGAATAACTCATGTTGAAGAAGTTCATGGAGGACTGTCTCCTGTGGGAAGGACCCCACACTGGAGAGGGGAGTAGGGAAAGTGTGAGGAGTCCTGTGGAGGGAGTGGCAGAGACAGTGTGTGATGAACTGACCATGGCCCTCAGTCCTTGTTCCCATGAATGGCTGGAGGGGGGAACATAGATAAAAAAGAGGCTTGAGTGGAGCACAGGAAGCAGGGAGGGGTGGGGGAAAGTGCTTTTAAGATTTGTTTCATTTCTCTCTATCGGACTCTAATTTGATTGGTAATAAATGAAACTTTTTTCCACAAGTCAGTTTTGATTATGATAGTAATCAGTGAGTGATCTTTCCCTGTCTTTATCTCAACTCACGAGCCTTTTGCTATATTTTCTCTCCCCTGTCCAAGCTGAGGTGGGAACAAATAGAGCAGCCTGGTGGTTACCCAGGTCCCAGACAGGGTCCACCCACCACAGACTTTATGGAACTGCTCATATTTAGCTTGAAAGCTATAAAGGCATCTCCTCAGTTTACAGTGAAGGTTCCTTCTGTAAACTGGCTGACTATTTTAAAAAGCTGCAGAAAAGCATTAAACGCTGACTTTGTTGCCTTCATCTCATATAAACTGCCTATGCTGCATTTTATGACAATGTCTGTATCCATGTCCTTAATAAAGTTTAGAAAGGGAATGAATCATGCTTCCTTTACCAAAAAGCACTGTGCATTGCACAGTTAGCTCTTATGATAACCTTTCCTGACTTAGAGCTCCTGATCAATTTTAGTACACTGCCAACGGAGTTTTCCATCATTATGGTTTAATTTCATAAGCAGAATACAGATACCATAATTTCCTACTGAGAATCAGTAGTTCTTCCATGTCTTTATTTAAGTTTACCAACAGAAAGTATGTGCTAAATCAAACTGCGTAAAAAGATTTCTATCTTAATGTTTCTACCTTGGCTATTTCATTCCTGATGGAATTCAACATTATTCAGAAAGCAAGTCTTCCCTTAGAAATATTGAAGTTTAATAATTTTTTCCCTACTTTCCAAATTTTCAACTGAAGTACTTGATTTCTGATTAGAATTCTCACAAGAAAACCAACTAAATTAACAAACAAAAAAATCCATGAGAAACCACACAACTCAACTTACAAAGTAAAGGGAAACTGCAAAATATCTAGCCTTTTAGGTCTTGGGAAACCTTTTGGGAAGAAGAATATAACAGCTTAAATCTCCTAGGAACAGGTTTGAATGTAGAGGCATACAATAGGATTAACATTATTAAAATACACATTTGTTTTTTTAGATATAAAAGGTTATGTCTTTGAAATTACTACAAACACTTTTTTTGTTGTAATGGGGAATCCTTACAAGTATGACAGTGATGCACTTGGAAGGAAAGATGAAGCGATATTTCTTTAGATGTTCAGAGATGATTTATTCCTCCAGCCACATGGCTGGAGTTCCCAGACAGACCCCAGTCACGGGACGCTGCTCTCTTCCTGGGCCCGGGCACCCAAACCACCCAATCAGGAACAGGTATGGGGTACACGTGACATGGGGACAGGGACAGAGGCAGACCCGTACCCTGCAGGGTCCCTCCCCCTGGGATTTCAGGGGAGAGGCACCTCCACAATTCACCCTTTCTTTTTTAATAAAGAACATTTGAAATAGTTGGATAAACAACAAAACAATTTCAAAGGAAAGGAAGCCACTATCTTGAGTCCCCAAATGTCCAAACAGATTTTCTTTGGAGCATCAGAAGGGAGACAGGACTTAAGCATGCTTCAGATGGAAACTGAGTCAGGAGAGGGTTTTTCCTTTCTGTACCTGTTGAAATCTTAGAAAAAGTTAATTTCTTCCCTCCCTCCTTTTCATTTCCCCCTCATTGGCATTGCAAAGGGATTAATGGCACATGAAAAAAGACTGGTTTTGTGAGGGGAACCAGAAAGGAAATTTGGGCTGGGCATATATGGGGATACAGGGACATGGGATAAAGGGGGAAGGTGGGAAAGGGGCAAGGATAGGGATTATGGGGATATTGTCTAGCATATCTACTACCTTTCACAGGGGCACCCCCAGGGCCTGTAACACATGCTGCCTGTGGGCTCTTCCTTCCTTGCACAATTTTAAATTCTACTCTTTCTCCTTCTTCTAAGCTTGGAACATCACTTTTGGAGTTATTTTTCATAATAGCAGATTGATGGACAAAAGTAAGAGTATCAATAAGAGTATCAATCCAGTATCAATTCTAAATAAGAAACCGTAATTTTTCATTACATTATACCATTTTACAGTTCCAAAAACCCTAGGTACAATAACCTTTTCCTTTTACGAGTTCTTTTGTTCTTGCTTTCACTTTTGGATTTGCTCGCTCTCGCACCAGAGCTGCTGCAGGCAGGACTGCTGGGGCTGGGGCCGGGGCCGCCAGCGCATTCCTGTCGTGGGGTTTTGACTCCTTGGGATCTTGTTTGGGGCCGCGCAGGTCTGGTCTGGCCGTGCTGCTGCACACCACCACTGCTGGCTGCTCCTCCTTCAGCCACCTTTGCACCGCCGCTTGGCGCTGTTCTTGCTTCTCCTCTGGAATTCTGCGCAGCTGCTCCATGCTTTCCGGGCTTTAGCGCGGCTGCACAGCCACCCCCTGTAAGGCGGGCACAGCTTTGTACCACCACCGCTGCTGCTGCTGTCGGCTGTGTTGCTGCTATTAGCTAGCGCGGTTCCCTTCTCACCCCCACGCTGCTCTGGCTCAGCTTGGCAACTGCCAGAATTGCCACGGTCTTTCTCGGCGCAGGGCTCGGGCTCAGACCGTCGCACACCACATGGCACAGGGCGGCCAATGCCAGGACACGCCTCGGCCGCTGCTGCCCTCGCTGCTCACGCCTCTGCTCTCGAGGCTCGCTTTTTGCGTTTCTCAGCAGCTGTTTCTACTCGCTCTCCTATTTTATTCACTGTAAGAATACCTCAGAGACCCCTAGGAATGCACTCTCGCATCCAGCCTCTTCGTCGTCGCTCTCTCACCCACTGTCGCTCAGGAGTGCACTCCGATACAGGGATGGGGTCTGCTCTACGGCTTGTGCTTTTAGGGGGGCTGGGTGCCTCCACCGCAGGCACCTCTGTGTTACTGGGACCAAGTATGTTGGTTTGAATGTAGAGGCATACAACAGGATTAACATTATTAAAATACACATTTGGGTTTTTTAGATATAAAAGGTTATGTCTTTGAAATTACTAGAAATACTTATTGCTTATGTCTTCCCAGTCTCTCCTCTTGGCATGCTCTTCCCTTAAAAGGTTTGTATGTTTCAGAGTGGCTTTCAAAGTAAATATATGATAGATATCTTTGTCAAAAAAATCAGCTTGATTTCATGTTCCAGTTATATAGGTCAGCATCTATGGTCCCTGGATGCCTGGGACCATAAGGGCTCTCTCAGCAGTCCCAGGGAACAGATTGGCTATATAAACAGCACCAAAGCAGCACATGCAGAAAAAGAGAAACCCTGCTGCTTCATTATTTTTCCTGCAGCTGTATGGGCTGTCTTGTGTCTCGCTTATAGTTTTGTAGGGAGTAATCATATTGAGAACACCTGGGGTGACATGTAATTACAGCATGATTGTGTGGAAAAATGTGGGTCTATTCAAATTTCTCAGGGGCTATAGACAGCTGGTTCCTTTTAATTCTTACAACAGCATGTGTTCTGTAACAGCTGGAGATGCATTTTTCTATTCAGCCTCATTTGATGGATTGATCATGCGGCAGGTGATCAGCAATTTCTAAACTGTAATCCAAACTCTGCCATGAGCTTGCTGTTAGCCTTGGGCAAACCACTTAGTGTCAGATCCAGATGAACTATTTAAATACCTAAAGAATAATCTAGGTAGAGTATGGGCAATTTTGTCCAGAACTGCAGTTTTGAACCCCATGTTAATCCTGACCAGCTTTAAAAGCATCCCTATACAGAAACTACAGGGGATTTCAGTTTTGGGATAATGCTGTCTTAAATTTCAAGAGATAGTTATTCTTAGTTTAACTGCAATCTTCAATTCATTCCTCATATTGAAGGGTGACAAAAAAAAAAATTGCTGGACTTGCTGAGATACCAATCTCATTGAACTCTCATATTCTTACACTCTAAAATAAAAAAAAAATTGCTTGAACAATGTAATGATACTATTGGTGACTTTTGAAATATGGATACAGGAGAAAACTATTTGGAATCATTTTTATCCACAATCGTCTGTCTTTTTTGTCTGGGGGAATAGAGCTGCGTATCTTCCTTTTCCTTCCATTCCCTTCCCTTCTCTCCCACCTCCAATAAAGCAAAGTCATGCCCCATCCATCAGGTTACAGGCTTACTGAAAATAATTCTAGATTTTCCAATCCACAGAGCAAGAAAAATTGAATATAATTAGAACTTAATAGTTTTTTCTCTTTAATGAGAACCCCATATTCTCTTCTTTGACCTCAAAAATTGCATATTTATCTCCTTCAAAGACTATTTCATATCAAAAGCCTGAATAAAGTCATCAAAACCTAATATCTCTTCTTCCTGGTGAATGCTTGAATCACTTCAGCTACTGAATCACATTATCTTAGGTCTAATAAAGTATTGATTTTTTTCCTAATTTTTGTATGGTGAACAGATTTTATAGAATGGGAAAATATTGTCTTCCTGTTCTTCCTCCATTAGGGAAAATGAGAGCTTGAATTTTATTGGATAAAGAAGACAATGACTGGATATTTTTCACCATGTATTGTAAAGGAAGTCCAGGAGCTGAGCAACACTGCACATAGCTGCTGGTTTATAAGCCTAGCAGTACAATCCAGAGACCTGTTTCACTGGAAAAAATTTGCATATTGTATTCTTTCTTTTCTAAAGAGCAAAGTCATTATCCCACATAAACATGCAAAGTGCCATTCAGCCTACACTTATGTGCACAGTGCAAAAATAAAGTTCAGAAAATAGTTCACAAAACAAAGAAAAAATGAACAGAAGAAAACAACAACAGCAGAGCACTGAAGAGCAGATGCCTTCCGAAGGTATAAAGGCTTCAGGATATGGGGTTTCTATATATTTTTTATAAAGCTATCCTACAGATATGGCCATTTCAGCAAGGCTGAAATATGTTGATTCTTATTTTATTCCTAAGTGATTTAGGATTTTAAAAATTAAGTATCATTATGTTTATATTCTACTGAGACCATAATCCAGTTTATGTGTTCATGGAATAGGGTACACCTAAGTCACAGAAAGAAGCAAATCAGTTGTAAGTTGTAGTGTTAACATACCAAAGACATATTCTGCAAACAATTCAGCTCCAGACGAGGGGGAGATACTGCTGCTAAAGTGTGCTGTTTGCTTTAGTGACTTTCAGACAGAGGGTGTGAGTTAAACGGTTATTTAGTGGAAAGGATTTCAAATATAGGTGAGGGGAGCAAGGATGGGAGTGAGATCTGACTGCTTCTTCTCCTGAAGCAGTAGATCTCAAAATCCTAAAGGAAGATGAATCTTCCCTAAAGCCCAGGCAGGCAGGCAGGGTCCATGGAAATGAGCAACTTTTGTCCTTGCCACTCCACTGCTCTTTTACATTCCAAGTGGACTTTTTATTACTGTTGAGTGGTACTTGCCACATTACCAAGTTTACCTGGCTTTTATTCAGGCATTTTTTTTCCTTCTCCTCCATCAAACATTTAAACACTTCAGTTTAGCATGGAGAATTCACAAAGTAAATGTTCTACCTTGGATCCCAAATGTTTGTTTAAAGATTATTTGTAATGATCAGGATGCTTATGAAGTTCTGTACCAACACATATATCCTTGAATGTGAAAAACACAGTTTTATTCCAGAAAGCAAAACAATTACCTATGTATAGGTATATACATCTACCTATCTACTTCTAACTGTAATCATGACATCATGGCCTTAGGATGCTCTATAGAGTAGGCTTTCTGGTCTCTACATCTTTCCAGTCCTTTGACAACTACAGAAAACTTTCCTTCAGACACACTCTTGATCAGCTAGGTTGATGTGTTTGTGTGTGAACAGATTGCTCATGTTGATGCATATTCAGTAATGACCATGGTATTTTCTTGAAACAGTCCTCTAATGGAAATGGTTTTGATGCAGTCTTCTAAAATAAACTAATAAAATGCAAAATACCCCCACTATGACTTCTTCAAAGGAAGATAGGTCTTGATCCAGCTTTTTGCTTCCAGTTAAAGTATACACGCCGTCTGAATAACTTAGAAAAAATATTCTTCTCTTATATTTTAACCACAGAGAGTAAATAGAAATCATTTGTTTTTTATTTTGAACTATTCTATTTTAACTTAATTAATTCCTACACTTTGTAACTTTCACTCAAAATTATGAGCAGTCTTGAACAATATTTCCATAATTTTAATTTGATAAATATTCATCTCATAGGTATTTCCAAATCAAAAACATGATGAGAATGTTGCAGGCAAGACAGAATACTTGACACCCCACAGTAGCTTTAGATAATGGGGGTTATTTGAGAACCAGCAAGATTAGAGCTTTCACCCCACTTGTTTGCATTGCATACTCATTCAGCAGACCATAACACTGTGCTTTTTAGCTCTCAGCTTCCCTTCCCTGCAGCAAAGCTGCTCAATACAAATGTGTAAAGTGCTACCGGTCACACTAGCCGAGGTCCCTGAGTACATCTTGACTTTCATATCCATACAGATCTCTGATTTTTGGGATCTTTCCTCTGAGTTTATGTCTTATTTTGGCCTCAAACACCAGGTTTTTCTATTCTAAATAGTCAATGTATAGAAGCATTATATGTGATAACCTCTCTAACTGGTGGTTCAGGATATACAATTAATTGTTTAATCCAAGTGTTCGAAAATCACAGGCAGCCTCTACCCATTTCAGATAGCAAGTATGAAGTTTCTGGTTTAGAATTCAGAGTTTCAGTTCTGGACATTCACTCACTTACACACATACATAATTACTTGCCACATGTTAAAATTCACAATTTAAGTTACTTCCTTGCCTCCTAGAAGGAAAATTTCTGTCATGTCTTTCAATATTGAACAAAAACATCAAATGGAATACTCCTGAAGCAAAGGTTTGTATCTCATTCTTATATGACATTTGAATATCATCTTTATCAATATTCACCGTAGTACATACTGTTCACTTTTTGACAACATTATACTAGTTAAAAACTTTTCTCAGTGAAAGTATTCAAGTCACATATGAAAGCAGAAACTGGAACTCTGTAAAGTTATATTTGAAATTTAACATTTGGAGATTTTTTTTAGATGAAACAGAAAGTTTAAATCATACTCTACTCTACTGTCAAATGTTGCCAAAGAAACAGCGGGGAGCTCTCTTACTGTCAAGACAAAAAAAAGGGGAAGATATTCAAATTTTTTTAACAAATGCCTGATTTTTCAACATCTATTCAAAATAAACATTCACTAATGCAACACACTAACCTCTTGACATTGCACATAGCTATAAAACTTGTTTTGTGCAAGAATAACTGATGTATTTCTTTAACTATTGAAGAAGAAATTAAACAAAATAAGTAGTTTTCCTTATATAGAGTAATTTTCTAGTCAACATAAATTAGGTTAGTTCTTTGGCTTGAAATTTTGGAGTAGAGTAATTCAAGTTTGGAAGGGACATCTTAAGTGCAACTTTCTGCCCCAAAGCAGAATCAGTTAAGAAATCCGACCAGGTTGCTCAGGGCTCTAACCAGTCTTGAAAACTACTCAGGATGGATAATGCAAAGCTTCTCTGGTCTTCGGTGCTTGACTGTCCCCATAGCTAAAAGATTCTTTTTCTGTTTAGCTCTCTTCTCTGTGCCTGTTATCACTTCTCCTCTCTCTAAGCTCTCCTGTGGAAAGCCTGACTCTTTTCTTGAGAACATCCTCATGAAGAGTGGATGCTGCGGGGTCCCCTGCTGGTATGATTTTCTACAGGCTGAATGGGCCCAAACTCTCTGCCGACAGAGCAAGTGCTCCAGCTCTGGCCATCTTGGTGGCTTCCGCTGAACCCACTCCAGCTGGCAGATGCCTATCTTGTATCAGGCAACCCAAAAGAAGGTACAGCATTTATAACGGATCTGAATAGAAAGGTGGACGGTCACTTTCCTTGATCTTCTGGCTGTGTTTCAGTTCATACAACCTGGGAGGCTCCTGACCTTTGCTGCTGCCAGAGTACACTGCTGGCTGACATTCAGCCATTGTCTCACGCGAGCTTTTCTTCAGGGCTCCTCACTAACCAAGCAATCTCCTGCCTACTTTGCTGCAAAGAGGACTTCCTTCCCTGAGACAGGACTTTTGACTCTGTTGAATGTTCATGGCAGTCCAAATGAGATCTGACTTCAGGGTATTGGTGTCTAATTTTCCATAAATCCACATATGCATAGAGCTTCTTTCTTTTATCAACCTTGGATTAAGGAGAATGAAATTAATATCATAAAACCTTTCTAAGGATTTTTGTGCTAATTATTGTTTACTCAATAAAAGATCTCATTGAGTAAGTTTGGGCTACCTTGTAGTATAATCCTTTTTACCATTTACGTGGAAGAATCTAAAGATTTGGAAATATCTGTATAATCTATTGATATATTATTTCTAACATTAGGGAGGCAAAAACTGATTTTTCCATCAAATATTTATTTTTGTCATTAAAGTTTCTGTCTTGGACAGTATCATAATATTTTCTCTTCCGGGATGTGTTTGCTCATGTTTGGATATAATCTAACACTCAATGAGTTACTTACTGGTTCTTATTATTTCCACAGTCAAGATGCTAAATTCATCGGCAGAAGTCATTTTCAAGGGCCTGAAGCTTTATATACAAATAGTCATGATAGCACATCTAAGTGAATTTTTATTTTAAATTCAATGCAGGTTGTTTTGTTATTTATTCTCTGATAAATAATCTGAATTCAGTTTCAAGTGTTCATAGAAGTTCAAGACAATGTTTAGATAATGTTCTTGAAAACATGCAAATAAAACATAATAAAACCATAATTAAAATGAAATATACACTTAGATTTGAAGTAAAGATATGTTTTGCATGATCCACTGCAGATAACACAGTCTCATTGACTCAAAGTAAGAAAAGCAAAGTGTAAGCTGGATACTAGCACAGTTCCACAAATCACTTCAATATTAGTATTTTAATATCAACTATCATAATATAAAAGTTATTTAAAAAAATCTATAATCTTAAATTTCCTAGTTTTGGAAGTATTTTAGTTTCATTATTCCCAGAAAGACATATTTCATAGACATAAGGAAAGATATTTATATGATAATATAAATATCATTAGTGGTGGCATGCTTATCACAACCCCACTCCCCCCAAAAAAAAACCCAACAAAACAAACAACTTAAATTAATCTTTCAGATTTTCTAAATGCCTCAATTATTAAAAAATTTTAAAATTAAAATATTTAAAATGCTTTCGTAGTTTTGCACCTTCCTATTATTTTAGCTCTTCTTACAAAAAGCTCTCTTTTATAATTTCAAATGCTACAATTGAAGCTCTTTTTATGAATTTGTTGTTATTTCATAGAGACTTATATTTCAGTGTTCAAGATTAAAAGGCCATAAACCAGAAATTTGAGTTGAAGAATAGAAATTCCATTCTAATATATTCAGGATAAAATGATTAAGAGAGTAAAGATATAGAACCATATTTTTTAAAAGTAAATTGACCAAAATCACATTGCTTTAGTATTGGATTTTCAATCAGATTATCAATTGAATTTTAGCAACAGTTTCATTGCAGGTAAAACTGAGATGGGTTTATAGATGAAGAAAAGGATTAACATGCATATTGTCAAAAATACATTTATATTTGGGGTTTTTTTTGCTTATATTTTAGCAGAAAACTTTGAGGCTAAAAGCTAGTCTCACTTAGTGTCTGACCCATAAACCCGTGGAATTTTTTTTTCAGCATCTTATAAGAAATCTAGGGGACACCTGGTACCGAAATTTCAGACTCTTCTGAAGGTGGATTACTTTATCTAAAGTGTTTATTCTACTGAGCTAATTATGTCTCAGTTGCTTTGGGTATTTAGTTTGAAATCAATGATTCTGAGTCTAGGTAATTGAAGATTCTCAGAAACAAACAGTGCAAACCAAAGAATACCACCTCTTCTTTCTCGCCTATTAATGCTCCCCTTTTTTTATTATTATAAGGCCAGAGGAAACCAAGTTGATTCAGCCTTCAGACTGGACCATTGCTATTTGCTATTCATACACTGAATGAATTTTTTTTACAGCAGTTCTATTCCTATAAAATATTTCTGTTATTTTCTGTTTTTTCTGATCATTGACTTTGAACCAATGCAAGTTAGTGTTGGAACAGATTACTGGTTAAACTGTATCAGCAACCATGTTTAGAAAACTTTCTTTGATCAATATATCCAAGGGAGGTAAAAGCAAATGCAGAGGAGACTTTGTCAGCTGTGGCTCAGTTTTCCAGAGATACAAAATGTAACAAATCATCTTATGAATTTCAAGCACTTGGTGAGAGAATCCCAAATTTGGAGATCCTAAGTGTAAAAGTCTTGAATTTACATGCAAAATGGAAACTCACAATCATGCTTTTAGGGATATATGCAAAAAATATATTTATTTCAAGTATCAGTGGTCACCTATATATACAACACATATTCAAATAACAATATAATAATTATGAAAATTGTAGAATAAAATCAAATAAAGTGAAATAATCTTTAATTGCAGACAAAAGACTATAAAAGCTGAATAAAAAAATCATGTATAATTTAAATTTGCCAGAAGTGGTCAAACAACTCAATGAGAAATATTTAGCAATTCAGTAATTTATGTAATTGGAGGTGTGATAAAATTACATTGAGAATTCATTCACTCAGTAACTATGCCATCATGGAGTTAGCGAAGTAAGGTTCTTCACGGGCTGCTTTTGCTTAGTGGGTAATTTAAACCTTTAACATTAAAATATACTGCTATTTTCTTCAGAGAGAAACTTAATGACAAAATTGTTTTATTCAAAATTGTAGAGGAGTTTGACATGGTTTAACATCAAGACAAAAGTCAAGCTGGAATGGGGAATACATCTCATACAATATGAAATATTTACAGCCTCCTAGATTATTATTCTGATTTTAACCTCATTTCGTAAGTAATGTTCTTCTAATCAGAAACAGACACACATTTGTCACAGTGAGACTCATAATTACATCTAGTGGTTCAAAAACTCAGTTTGAAAGGAAGAAACTAAAATGAGAGAAGACAGAGGAGTGATGATCTGTACAAAGTGCTGGTAGAAATACAACTTGACATTGTAATCTGAAATGCCCAGTATATTTCAAGTGAATGCCCAGATAATCTTCATTCATCTTTGGAAAGTAGACCAACACAGAAATCTCTGATCTCTTGAGCAGCAGTTTTAGTTAGACTAACAATTTTTAATCTTTTTTTTTTTTTTTTAGTCAAGAAATGTATCCAGTGTCACTGATATTTATCTTTGTAGTTTTCCACCCTATAAATCCACTTCTGATATTGAGGCATTTCTTTACTTGTGCTTATTTCTAGAGGAATGTTTTTAATGCTAAAGTGTAACCGGAAAATTTTTTCTTACTTCACATAAAATAGAAGGTAAACCAGTAAAAGAAAAAAATCCATCTTCTATTTCATCCTAAGCAAAAATGTATTTATTATGGAATTATTGGAATAAATTTTTACTGGAAATTTTAAATACAATATTTCTGTTCTTGATTGTAAGACTGAAAGATGTTTGAGAACTCATTTATGAGAGTAGGGCCAGTTCTGTCTGTGCCAGAGTGCAGATACAGTCTGGCTTTCAGGCCTGCATTGTGTTGCAGAAATCACTTGGTCCCAGGAAAATTCAGTCAGGGGACAGTAATGTAGGGTTAGGGAAAGTGTTTCCACATGTTAGCTACCAAATAGAGGCAATTACGCTTTCAGCATGTCCTTGCATTTATCTAAGAGAAGTTCACATATAGAATCATATAGAATCCTCAGAATGGAAGAGACTTTAAAGATCACAGAATTCCAAACATCCTGGCATGGGCAGGGATGCCTTCCACTAGAGCAAGTTGCTCAAAGCTCTGTCCAACCCAAACTTAAACAATTACAGGGATGGGACATCGACAATGTCTGTGGGCAATCTGTTTCCGTGCTTCACCCTCCACCCGCCTCCGCTGCAAAAGAATTCTTCCTAATATCTCATCTAAATGTACCTGTTTTCAGTTTGAAGCCATTCCTCATGTTGCAGAGTCTTGAACTTGTACTTGTTGAACTTCATGGGGTTCACACAGGCTCACTGGATGACAAGGTCCCTCTGGATGGTGTCCCTTCCCTCCACTGTGCTGATTGTGCCACAAAGTTTGGTGTGGTTGGAAAACTTGCTGAGGGTGCATTCAATGCCACTGTCCATGTTGCTGACAAAGATGTTAAACATCACCAGTCCCAATACCAACCTCTGACAAACACCATTCGTTACCAAGCTGTTCACCAGAACTCTTTGAGTGCAACCATCCAACCAGTTCTTTACCCCCTTATTGATTGATCCATCTGTCAAATCCATGTCTTCACAGTTCAAAGATGTTTTTTGTACAAATTTAAGTAGATACGTCAAGTGCTTTTCCTTTATCCACCATTGCTGTAATCCCAATGTAGAAGGCCACCAAATTGTCAGGCACAGTTAACCTTAGTGAAGCCATGTTGTAAGTACAATTTTCAGGAGGATCTGCTACATGATCTAGTCAGTCATGAAAGTGAAACTGAGAGTCCTGGAGTTCCCTTTTGACTTTTTTTTTACTTTGTAAAAATGAGGGGTGTATTTCCCCTTCACCAGTAAATGACGACTGGATTACCATGATTTGCCAAGTATGACGGATAGAACTTTAACCACATCATCCACCAGATCCCTCAGGATCTGTCCATGAATCTCATCAGGTCTCATTCAGTTATGCCCCTTCAGGTCCCTAAGATGGTCTTGATCTTCTCCTACATATGAATATCCTTTTGGCTTAATAGAATAAATAACATACAGAGAGGTTTTATTCTAAGAAGACTGTATAAAAACCTAGAAATGGTCAAATATGAACAAAATGGGGAAAGATTTATGCAGACAGGATCTCCTTGGCATGCTGTGCCCTAATCATAAACCTGTTTGATGCAGCACAGCTCAGAGTTTCCAGCATCTTAAGTGTCATAAGATTATCTGCATTATCCTCTCTTTCTTTATAGTGTTACCTGATATATTGAATTTTAAATGGTGCTTCACAGAGTCTGAGTGCTTTTCTTACTGGGATTATAGCAAATCAGCTCCTCCTGATATAGAATAGCAATGCAGGTAAACTTTAATAAATTCTCATCAAATGTAATGGACTGCCAATGGTTTCAGAGTGAGACAGTTCATAGAATTCATAGCAAGAGTAATCATCCATATTTTTAAACATACTATAAACATATGCTCTGAATCTGATTTACTTATTACAGTAAATTTAAAATTAAGTAATTTGTTTACTTATTTCTGTTGTTGCCAAGTGTCTTTTTCTTAGCTTTTCAGTTACGGACAAAACTTTAAAACTATTTAGAGAACTCAAACTAGAAGTAATAAAAACTCAAAATCTGCAAATGTTACTTGTGAAAGTAACATTTACACCCTATTAGTAATGTAACAGTAGCAATTAGTAAAGGAATTGCCTTCAGAGAGAAACTATGAGAATGTTCACTGAAAATGTCAACATTTATCTAATAATTATTTCAAACACCTTTCCAGTAACATTGGGAACAACTGAATTGTAGGACAGTCTTGCTGTTAGGTCCCTGAGGCTGATTAGTCAGTGGCAGTTACACGTGTACATAAAATCCTCAGAGGACGTCTCAGAAAATTAGTTTCCTCCAGCTGAAACTACCTTACTACAAACTGGATGTTAGGTACACATGGATGGTTTCCAATGTCTTCCTGTCTGATGACTTCCATTTCCATCTTCTACAGCTACAAACCCATTTAATCTGCAGAGATCTCTACCTGGGAGAATCGGTATGTAAATTAACCTTTTTCTGGTATGGGCAAATGTGTCACGGATCAGATATATGTGATATTTCTATCTATCATACTGGATATAATCTGCATGGGAAGCAGATCTTGAGTGGTTAAGAAATTATTTTCTTTTCCAAATGGATATCACAACAATGTCTAGTAATGTGATTGAATGCATCTACAAGATGGAAGGCAGACCTGAAATTGCAACTTCCAATAGTAATTCTATTTTTAAATTATGTCAACGTTCTATGGAAGGATACTTTCTTAGTTTCAAAATCAGAGTATATGCATGCAAACACTTCATTAGAACTAGTCCCTGGAAAATCCTAACAGGTACTGGCTCTGATCATTTGAGACTGCAGCAGTTAGCATAGGTGAAAAGTATATTCTAAGAGCTGGACAACATAGAGGATCACGTACCAGTACCCAGAAACTTTCAGTGGTACTGCTGACTTTAGTATTTGCATAGCTTAAGCAGCCATGTGCAGATTACCTTTGACCTAAAAGCCAAATAAGCACATTCTAACGGGACATGATATTTCAAGTGTAGTCACTCTGGAATTTGAGGAGCTGTCCGGTCAGTTGTGTGAATTTTTTCTATTTCCAGTCTGTTGCCTTGTTTGTCCCTTCTCAGCACATTTTTAATTTATTTATCACATAAACTTACATAGGTCTTCCTTCTTTTAATATATTCCTACAACAATAAAAGATCTCTGGGATTTAGCTTTCATATCAATGGCTTTCTGCTGCAAAGCAGTTAGACATGTTTGCATTTCTTGCCACACATGCATGGCTGCTACCATAGTTTTCTTTACATCACTGATTTTAAGCTTGGCTTTCCCAACATTCTCTTACATTTTGCCTAGCTTAGCACTAATTGTTATTTTTTTTAATTTTGAGTTTACATTTTTAGTATGTACTGTTAATGAATATTCTGACATTTTGGTGCATTTTGTTATATCCTACATGTTTGTATACATGTAATTTCTTTATAGCTTTTATCTCTAGGAAGCTGGAAGCAGGGGTGACTTAAGAGAGCTCACTCATTTATTCATGAAAAAAAATTCCCTTTTTTATTATTTTCTTGACTGATTAAGTGAAGGTTCTTCTGTCTTCTTCAACAAAATTTACCAACACATTGTCCTCTAGCAAAGGCAGCAGGGGTAAGCAAAGCCAGAAGAAGGGAGAAACTTAACAGTTTTAAAAATCAAGAGCAAAGCACACTACAGACGCAGACAGCTGTTTCAACAGAACACAATCAAGCTGTTCCACAGTATTTAGATATTCAGAGGATTCTATCCCTTTGTGAAACACTTGAAAATCTACTAATGAACACTGCTATATGCTTGACCTTGCTGTAAATTCTGCTCCTCTTGCTACCAATACTGACATGTGAAACTAGGGAAAAGCTTCATATATTTTCTGATCAGACTGTACTACAGGGAATAAATGTAACAGACAATATGCTTTAGCAGTCATAATTAACAGAAAAAACAATAGGCTGATTTTTTAAAAACGTTAAGCAACTTCATAGCTTTAACTTACCTCAGTGGGAGCTGAATCTTTTGGAAAACACATCACATATTCAAGCACTTTAGGTCTTCCTTCTCTAACCCCTCGGGATAGTCTGTTTTTGTACTTGTATCTACAATACTTACTCTTACAATTCCCATCACAGCAGCTTAGAGAAATGAAGCTGGTTTCTCTTTCTGTTTTTTTTTGGTTTTTTTTTTTTTTTTTTTTTTTATTTTTTCATTTCCCCCTCACATTCCCCCTTACTTGTGATGAGTGTAATTGCATTGTAGGAGGTTTGACTGCCTAAATATATTTTTACCCTAGGTGACCCTCTACAAGTATGTCAGCCACAACACAATTGTTTCTTTTCAAATCTGTATGGCGCTGATAGAAATGGAAATAGTTTCAACTCAATTCTGCAGTAGAATAAGAAGCCAAGATAGGAGAACTGTATTACTCAGCAAATCTCAGTTCCATGAAAAGGCTTATTGAACAGCTAGTGAAGCAGAGACTAGGTAAAATAACTCACTGTCAGGTACCAGGTGTCAAAAAAGATTAGACACAGACATTGAGCACACAGAACTGTTAATTTGATTCAGCATTTGTATTCCTTTATGGTATAGACTCAAAGGTTTCCACTTCAGCTGTCAATGAATGGACAGATTTCGCTCTATGGTCCATTCCATAATCATTAGAAGGAGCAGGGTAATACAGACTATTATTTTATATCAAAGAAGGGGAAAAAAAGCTGTAAAAGACTTCTTTTTCATTGAATATACTAGTTATTTGCTTGTTATGATAATATTTGTTATGTTATTGTACAAAATCCCAGTTTCATGTACAGTAAGAATAGGCCATAAACTTTCTATTATAAAGTCCTAGACTATACTCAGAGGATTTTAGTGTAGGCATTAATGGATTATAACTCATTACAACTCAGAACTGCTAAAGCCAAAAGCATTTTTTCTAAGAAAATATTTTTGTTTGCACTTAAGTTTTCTTTCAAAATGTGTATGCTAACTGTTGAAAGAATATATTCAAATAGAACAATAAAATGGGTAAATATAAGGCTTTCTTGTGCATATTATTACTTCAGACATCAGTGGGAATTCCTTGTCCTGCATTCAGTGGAATTGCTCAATACAATCAGTTTTCTAAAGACTATTTGTTCACAAAGTCACAAGTCCTTAATGACAGAGGTAAATTTCAGGTATTTTTCACTCTATGGAGCTATAGTTAATGAGAATGTGAGCAATATGTGTATTTGGGTCTTCCCTGTGAAGTAGAGCATCTCACAGAAGACAGATAAACTCCAGTACCTCTATTAGTGGCTTTATGTATTTATTTATCACATACACATACAAAAAATTGCTTGTTTACTTATTTATGTATTAGAAATACATTAAAACACATTAAAATAAGTATTGATTTATTGCTTCCAAATTAATCTTCACAAAGAGAACCAGTGAAATACTCTTGATCCAGTCCCTGATATCTCACTAGATATCTAATAGTAGTAAAATTCCTAGTTCTCAGAACCCATCAAACTTAGGAGCTTTACCCCAGTTCTTAGAGAAGCTGAGAACCAAATATTACTCTTTTGCATTTGCAAGACAAAAAATATCTTATTTTTGTAACTTGTCTGTCAGATTATTCCTTCCATGTGGCAATCATGTATCCTTCATGAAAACAGAGAAAGACAAGAGAAGACAAGAAAATTCTTATTTAAGCTTTAAATGCTGTCAACAAACTGTTTAATAGAATTACAAGGTAATAGGAAAGTATAACTACAAAGTGTATAGATCCATGGAAATGAGATATAGTTTATCTTTTCAGTGAACATGTATGAAATAATTTTATTGAGCTTGCCCTTAATTAGGAAAATATTTATGCTAATTAAGATAGCACACAAATGAAATGAACATGTTAGTTCAGTAATCCTATAACCCCAAATGAAATTGACCCTGCTATTAGAATGGCAGTGTTAGCATGAATAACCCCATGTGAAACTATCAGTATCAAGTGAAGGAAATGTAGTAAAAGAAATAAAAAGGAGGAAATAAAATTCAGTCAAAGATACGCTAGAGGCATCAATGACTCACAGTCTTATCATATCAATAGACATTCTTCAGCAATACAGTTTCTGTAGAGGCTGCTGTGATTGATTACAAGCATTGCTGTTATAAATGAAATTGATGTTCTGGGGTGTTGTTAATTAATATTGGGGTTAATGAACTGTAATTTAATTAAGAAGTTGGGATCTTGCTAGTTTGTGCAAATGTAATGTTTGGGTGTGACCATTAGGTGGGAGTGTAAATGGGGAATGTGCAATGAGCTGGTGGAAAGAGGGAGAGCCGTCTAAAATGTTCTGCGAGATGACATCATTCATGTGAGATCAACACTTTAAAACAGAATTGGACAGGAAATGGACCAACCACTCGACACCTCTAAGATGGACTAGACCACGAGCCAATTGGGCCCCTGGATACAGCCACTGGAGGGAGGTACTTGTTGGACCAATCATGGACTGGCAAAGGGTATAAAGGCTGTGCCGGGGGTCCCCAGGAGGTTTCTCCAGGGGAGCTCTATATCTGAGGGAGTGGTCCGTGTGTTACACTGTTTATTTTTGAGACTCTGCCTGGGCTACTCCCAGGTTCCTGCTCTCAGTAGCTCTCTTTAATAAACAATCTGACTTTTAATTAAAAAGTCCCAGCCTGGTTTGTAACATTGCTGTTTGAGCTGGAGGTTCTGTTTGCTGCAGGGCGGTCAGTGTAAAGTAGTGGATATTCCATTGTTAGCTAGTTCCAAAGATATCAGTTTGTATGTCTTCTCTGGTTCTCCTGTTGACCTCCTAACCAGAAAACCAAATGTTTTCTCCATCAGTATGATGGTAAATTAAAATAATTTTCACATCCTTTGGAGAACAAAGAAAGGATTGCATTCTTCAAATTTTAATGCAAAGAAATTGACAAAAGTTTTTCTTTGTACTTAATGTAAATAAAATTTCTTGTTACTGTGCAGGGTAGATCATGTACTGGTTACCCACATCCCATCATAGTAGTATCTTTGAAGCTATTTTTTTCATTTTCTTTGCTTAAAATTAATAAAATTTTCTTCAACTTTATGTAATTTTTCTTGTTACTCATCTGCATCCAATTTTTTTGACAGCTCTTTTATGTCTTTCCCTTACATAGTAAATAGCCACATGAAGTTAGCTTTGCTTGTCCATAAGGTAAGCTTATAGAACCGTTCTTTTATTTTACTTTTTTTTTTTTGTTCCTTTTTACAAGGTCCATATTCTTCCAATAAACACAGGGAAAAATCTTTTTCACAAATAGTCCTTGCTATTTTTTCTCCTGTGTTTATTGTTTAAAGTGATGGGCTGAGGAGGATTAATATCATCTTCTAACTACAATGCAATTCAACCATATCATTTCCTAATTAAGCTAAACTGCTTAGAATTAAGTCAAGAGTACATTTTTTGAAGTAGAAAATTACAGTAGAAAAGTTTAGAGGATAAAAATAGACCACAACCTTTTACTGTTTTTAAATTTGATGGTATATTTTGTTTCAGAAGTGCCATGTATTGCTGAAACTGGAGTAGTCACTAATGATTTAGTCATATTGTACAACTTCCACTGTCTGTTTCAACAAACACATTTCTTGATTGTTTTTAATAAAACAAATGGGTGTTTTGTCCTGAGTTATGTATCTCATATGCCCGTTTTGAAGGTTTGCAACTGAAGTAAAACAGTGTCAGCAGCCATATCCTTCTGTATTAATGTTCTTTCCTCCTGCTTGAAACAAGAGGTGAAATTTCTCTCCATTTTTTTCCATTATATACGTATAGAAATTCACTCAACTTTTTACAGTCTTCAGTGAAGCAAAGTAGCATCTCAAATTTGTTCTTATCTTTGTCCTATGCTTAATTTTATTTATATTTTAATAATATTTATTTATTGTATTTATTGATTATATTCATCCTTCCAGAAAACATTTTCTAGACCTGTACAGAAAAAAATCCTCTTTAAACTTTTGCCATAGTAGCTCTTCCATCTGTAAAAAAACCAGAAAAACTTGGCTTGTGAAAATCTTAATATTTAAAAATAAGCTACCAAATAGAAGACTTTTTACTGTTTCCAATAGAACAAGCTGCAAACCTGTTAAAAACAGAATTTTAGAATTAACTTTGTATTTACCATAATGAAAAAATAAAATACCTAGGTCACAAGAAGAGGACTAATAAGTCAATACACCTTAATAGGTAGTTTAGAACTTTGTGAATATTTCCAGACACATGCCAACTGCATCAGACACTAATAAACCAATTTAGAACTAGGTGCATTAGAAATGTCATCAAGTTCAATAACACAATCAGGAAAATGTTCTTTATAATGTATAAAACGTTTTAAAAAATCTTTCTTTATAAGTATTCCTTTAGAATATTTAGAATATGGGTGGGGAAGAGAGAGATGATGTGATTCTTGAAGACTCTGTATATATTCATGCAGTCTAGAAATTCATAACATTGTTTTTCCTTGCTTAAAAGGGAGTAGGAGGAAAGGGACATAGCAGGGGACAGAACTGACCATTATGTTAGTCCATTGTGATGTTTCTCCTGTTGATAATTTTTTTCAGGAAGGAAGAATTAAGATTTCAAATATACATATCTATCTATATCTATAAATATAAATTTATCAATCTGACCAAGTAGACACTGAGCTAAATCAGAATAATTTAACTGACTAAATTGAAATCTAGATCAGGAATTTAAACCATTTTAGCTATTTCTAATATCCAAATGGTTATCTCATCTGGGTAATATAGCCAAAAATGTCTTTTTTAGACCTTAGTTTCAATGTAACTTAGACACAAGGTAACCTCAGATTCAATACACCTGAATCATCCAGAAAGTACATAATGAACATACAGCCACTCCCACACATTTTATTACTTTATTGCTTTAACCACCTGGGAACGACTTCATAAATTAAGGTAGGAGCTCCAAAATAAGGGTGGTCTCCTATCCTTAAGTATTTGCTTCAGCTTGAGCATTCCATAGAAGAAGCTGGCATAGAAATATTCAAAAGAAACAGGATTTCTCAGTTCTTGCTTCAAACAGAATCAATTACCTTGAATTAGCAAGTGGAATATAGACGATTATGTACTTCAATATGCATAAATTACACTTTTCATATAAGCACTGCAGACACAACACCAAGTTATTAAATTATCCAGACATATTACTGCACTGTAAGGAAGGACTGCTTCATAATTTTTCATTACTCTGATACCGTAGAACTTGCTTTATTAGCTTAATTATTTCACACCTGTAAATAACACTTTTTTGACTGAAAAAACAAATTATGTGATATAAGAGTTATATTACGCCAGAAATCATGTGATGAAATACGCAAGCAATTCTTTTCAGGAATACATTTGGTGAAAACTGCTATGATGAGTTAAAGTGCTGTATTTTAATTTGGGGCTGCAGCAAATCACTGATTATCTCTAACATTTGCTGTTTATTGTACTGTTTTAATTTATGTCAATTTCAACTAAATGACCCAAATAGTACAAATGCTGGATTCCAAATGAATTTAGCCTATGAAAATCCCATTTGTCACATATTAGCTGAATTTCAGAGGAATTGTCTTCATTCAAATATAATTGCTGCCTTGCAATATATTATTTCAGCCAGCACCATGATTTGGAAACTTTGCTTGAAAAAATATTTTGTCAATACCACTAACAGAGCAAAATCAGGATTTGAGACAAAGATTTTTCAATATAAAGATGCTTTCTACTTATCTGTTAAATCTACAAGAAAGAATTATTAAAATGAATAAATTTTCAAATGTGTCTATCTCATTTGTTCAATGCAAAATTTACTAATACTTTGAAAATGAAGAATAAGAGCAGTTGGACCTTCTCTTAATGTATATTTGTTGTAATAAACTCAAAGACAAGCAACTAGGAATAGTAAAAAGAAAAGGAATGCTAATACATATGCAATATCTATACTAAAACAAAGCATAATGATCTTTGCATTTTAAAGTAATAAAGATTTAGTTCATAAAACCCCAAATGTCTGGAAACCCTAGATAAAGGCAATGTTGTCCCAAGTATAGAGCCAATCAAATCTTTACAGATTTAAATAATCAGTGTAATCACAAAACTGACACATATCACCAAAATGTTTCTCCTTTCATCTGATTTCTTCAGTTGTTATTTGTCTGTTCTTTCTTGATATTTTATATTATCTCTGCCTTTATATACAATGATCACTATCTCTAAATGATGGAACTAAACCACTACATAAAAATACACTTTTTCCTAATTTTTCCTTATTTCATAATAAAAACTTTCATATGCAGTAACATTTCTACAAAATGGATTCTGCCTTTAACTTTCTTACATCATTCCCTAGTATGATGAAAAATTATGTTGGTATATTCCTGACATGAGGTTAATACATTAGCATTTTCACTTGATTTAATCAAGTACATTGTTACTTTAGGAAATGACTCTGAAAGGAAGTAAAGACAAAAAACACTATGGGAATATATTTATTGTCTATGAAAGTTTTTTTTTTTTATCCCATATTCTCCCATTTAAGTAAACATTTGGATATTCTTTTCAGCCCTACATACTCAGTCTGAGATTTGAGAATCAAGTTGGCTCCTTTCCATCTCATCTATTATCACCAATAATACAAGTTCTGCAGGCCAAATTAGTCCCTTGTTTGCACCTGTGCCCCCTAATGCCGTCACTGGGTTTGCACAGCTGTAATTGCATTGAATACAGTAAACAGCTCAGATGATGCATAAGCTGGAATTGGATCCACATGTGAGTCTCTTTTAGCTGTGAGGACTTTAAGGTCAAACAGAATAAAAAGCAGAAAAACGTCCCCTTATGACTAGAGTTGGTAGATGTAATTTTTTCAGGAGCAGCTCTGTACTCTGCTTGGAGAAGGAGTGTGTTTTGTTACACTGCTGGGATGTACAGAAAACAAAAGAATATGATTCAGAATTTCTGTAGAAACCAGATTTTGAATTTACTGTCTGAGCAGTGGTTTGTAGTTAAGATAAAAGATAAGATTCATGTTCACTTTTTCCAAATGTGGAGAGTTTAAAAGTGTAGTAAAGGGAGCACTGTCAATGATTAGTCTACATTTCAAGATTGTTCCTAATTTAAAAGGATTATAGTAAGGTTTTGCTCTTTAATCAGTGGGATTAAAATGGGATTAAAAATACTTTTAAACATTTAATCCACCAAATGTAACCTCTTGCTGTTATCTATAATTTACTTTTTTTTTTTTTTATAACTGAAATCACTATCCCCACACTAAATGAAGCAAAGGTCTGAGTAAAATATAAATTATTAATTTCTGGCTATTTATTAATTGTAATCTTGTCCAGTTATTCTCTACAGTGATGATGAACTGAGTATGCAGAACATAATATTATTCCTACAGTAAACTAGAGAGCATAACCAAAAATGCTAAAAGCCCTTATTCTCTCAGGCAAACCAGTTTGCAAATAAGGACCTCTCAAATAGTAGTGGAGTCCCAAAACACTTTTTTTATTCAGTCTGGCAAACGAATATCTGAATTAGGTTTTATATCTGCATCACTTTCTGCAACAGGAAAATTAGATTCTGATCCCAGCCTTCTATGTCAAATGGAAGCATTCTCATTTATTTCAGCGGAAATAGGGTCAGAAGTTTAAAGAATTGATGATACTTGAATGCCAGCTATGTAGAGTTATATTTGAACAGTCTGATGTTCTCTTTCTCTCTGGGCAAAAAATAATACACTTTTTATAACAGATTTCTATTCCTTTGAACCTGTTTTCCCTTGATATCAGGTTGCAAAGTGCTATCCACCAAGGCATCTCTCCAATCGTTAAAGAAAGACCTTTTATGACGTTTTTAATTAGTTTTAACCTTCTTCACATCTTCAAGCATGGTTATGGACACACATTGATTTTAATTACCATACTGATAGCTACTGCTCTGCACTTCTTATTAAAATGACCCTCTAGCATTTCTTTCGAAAAAGTCCTCCATGTAGGGTTTTTTTTTTTCACTATTAAAAATTCCTTTGAATTTGTTTGAATTTTCTGTGTTAAAATGTTGAGTATTTTGAGAAAATTTTGCATGTTATCAATGTTCATAAACATAAGAGTTTTGAAGACAGAAAATAACATCATAAAATATTTTATTCTGACTACTTAGAGGGTTTTCTGGAGGAGAAGAGTGTTTGCATGTTTGTCACACAATGTGAAGCCTGTAAATTCATTACATTCATGAAAAGAAGCAGGAATCTGTTACCAACAGCAGTGTCTAATATTAATTCTCATTTGCTCATCTTCTAGCTAATCTCACTGGGGTGTTTCTCACCTAGAAACCAAATTTGTATACAATAATACCCCATGTAAAGCACTTCCCATTAAAGTGGAATATACCTTCTGTTTCAAAGAGAAGTAAACTTCCAGTTGTCTGCCAGAACTAAATAATATATTTCCCAGTTTTCAAATACACATATTTCAGCTTCATAAGCCCTCAGTCTCTGCTGCTATTTTTCCACATAAAAATGTGCAGCATTTAGGCAGCATAACACATTTAATACCAGTGTGTTATTCTTGCTTCTTATCTTTCTCTCTTTCATGTCCAGGTCATACAAACTCTACAAATTCCCTAGTTTATTATCTTTAAAACCTGTTGATGCAAAATCTTTCCCTACCTGAGAGAAGAATTTGGAGAAACATGATACAAATATTTGCCTATTTGGGAATTAGTTGTATCAAAATCTTGTAAACTCTCAGGATTATGAAAAAGTGGCAAAATTAAAGGTGAAAGTCTTTCTAAAGAGAACTGAAACATGATAAGGTTTAGTGCTGTTTTTTTTTTTTTTTTTTTCTGTTTACCAGTCAAAAATTCTGAATGAAAAATAGAGGAAGTTTGACCTTGTCTCTTCTTGGGTTTTTATTCCTCTGAAGTAGCACCACACTATCTGTCCCATCTGAAATATGCTCTGTATGTGTCAAGAGAGTGTGTTCCTACTAAGGTCATCTGTACTACCAACACTACTTTAGATTTGTGGAGTACCTGTCTTACAAGTCAAAACACTAGGATATTTACATAATCTAAAAAGCTTCATTTGTTCTCTAGCCAATAAGCTACAGGCATGCCTCTTTCACTTTGCCTTTGATTTAGTGAATATTTAATTTATTTGGGAACCATTTAAATTGTAGACATAGGCTCCATTTTAGATTATTATTTGGGTTTGACCTTTCTTCACTGGAAAACAAATTTTATTGTTTGTTTTATGTTTTCATGGGTTTTCGTCTCATACACCATTCAGAGGAATTTATCAAAAACAAAAACAATATAAATACGGGTATGTATTTGCAAAACCAAAGCAAGTCTGTCTACATATTTAAATTAAAGAGGGAAGAACAGTTTTTAGGGACAATAACTAGTAAAGGTAACAAGCACAGTGGTATCATGAAGTGTCAGCATGGGATAATTGTCATTACTAAAACTCTCTAAAATTTCCAAGTTCTAGTAAAGAAAAAATTCTTGCCTTTTTTGCTTTCCAATGAAAGCAGTAAATATTTGTATTAAATTGCATTTCTTTTTTAGAACTATTGTTCAGTAGAAAGGTGGCTGGACTGTGATTTGCAGAGAACATTATTTTTTCCAGGTTTAGTTAGTTTGTGTATAGTCATTGCAGCAAGCTGTCTGTGTAGGAAATCATACCATACACTTGTCTCTATTCAATAAAAAATTTTCATAGGAAGAATTTTGAATAATTAGGATTGATTAAGGGATAAAGGACTGATAAATTCTTTAAATTTCCATAAACCCTAGTAAAGTGACTTTTGGCCACAGCTAGGGCATGACTTGGAGCAATATTAAAACAGGTAAGTATTTCATAGTTTCAGTCTGATTACAGTGTACGTTTTCTTCCCCCAAATGCCACAGGTTTTGTTAGTATCTTGAAAAATGTGACACACATACATGGACAAAATTTTCTTCTCCTGGAGCCTTTTATTTTCCTGTTCTCTTTAAAATATCGTATTCACCACTAGCATTTGTTGTGACTCAAAATACCAAACTAAGTAAGGAACATGATATTGTGCCAAGTGAAAAAGTGATTCCTGGAATGTCCTTCACTGCAGTGAAATAAACAACGCCCTTTAAAGTTCATACTGGAAAATGAACTAGCACATAGCAAGCAAATTAATCTCTTTTATTCAAATGCAACTTTCATTAAAACAAAAAGCTCTGTATAAAGCTGAACAGCTGACCCTGAATTATTTGACATGAGAAAAAAAAAGAAAAAAAGAAGGAAGCAGTAATTGAACCCAGACATTATTATTTTTGTAGAATGAGGGATATCTAACATATATTCTAAAAATACAGCAATACAGACCATTCAGTAGATGTCTGGATCTCTCTCCTCAAAGCATTTGAGCTCCTTTTCTAAGTCATTTCCCTTACTGAAAAGTAGATTAAAGTTTCTAACTCCTCACACAATGACTCTACACAGTTATGACATTAAATATTTTTAGAGCTAATTTTAATTGTTTATTTTAATTATATCTGTGTCTGTCTATCATGTGCTAATCTGCTTTTTATGCAAAATACAAATGTGGATCTAAAACTTCAATATTTGGTAAAGTCACAATGTTTTATGCTTTCTGATCTCCCTAACTGATTTTGGAATTACCCATTCTTATGTGTGAATATTTCCAGATACATGCCAACTGCACCAGGCATAAATGAAGTGCAAATCATGCGCAATTTAGATTAAAAGAACTCATAAATAAATCATCTGAACACTGCAGTATCTCTGCACTTCACTGATAGAAGAACTCCAGGACACATATATAGCCTTGTTTGATAACGTTCGAGCCTATTCTATTCATCAGATTGTCCAATATTATGGAGTTCAAGGAGTTCAAGGCCAAAAAAGACAGTGTTTAATTTTACTTCATATACATCTCAGTCAATTAATTTTCATAAAAGACACTTCCAGCTGGTGTAAAACATTTTGAGATACAAGCAGCTTTTCTCTGTGCCTCAGATAAAAAAGGACCAGTATAACATGATGCCCAAGAGTCCTACAGTGTAAGAAAAATTAGTATTTCTGCAGTCCCAGGACAGTCTCTCAGGGGCATTAACTACAGTTTAAACTTCAGTGGACACACAAAGACTCAATAAAGGATTACACTCATCCCAATTTCTCCAGTTTAGAATCATTATAAAATACTTTTGCTTATAAACCAAACAAATGATCAGACTCTTTAATGAGTAGTTACAAACACTCCTTTAAATAAATACAAATTAGAATTAGCCCAACTAAGGTAAAACTCGGTAAAGGGTTATTCAGGTGTCAAAAACTTAATACAGACTAGGTGTGTTTGGAGCTTGTAAAGTTCAGAAGTAGATGTACAAATAATACCAAGACTAGACCATTGTCTTTTGCTGGTCTATAGCCTTCATCAAGTTTTTTAGTTTTTTGGGTTTTGTTTGGGTTTTTTTGTTGTTTTGTTTTGGTTTTGGTTTTGTTTTGTTTTGTTTTTTCTTTCTTTTTCTCTGCTATAATAAATAGGCCCATGGACATCTAAATTATGGTCTAGCTAGAGAAATGAATTGTTCAAGAACTTTTAACTGTTCCCAGATTGTTCCTCTATCTCATTTAAATTTACTTTATCTAAGTGTAAGTTTATTTTAGGGCAAAGCACTGTGTTTTTCAGCTAGTGAAGATCTAAGGGGTACTGCATGTAGCTTAAATGAAAGTAATTAACCCTTAAATGTACTGTATAATCAGCATCTAATCTTCCAGTTCATCAGATAACCAAACAATGATTTGTTTTGCACAGGAGTTTATGCAGTAATTATCTCTATAGATGCAATAATTACATCTATAGATTTGCATGCCCTTTCATCCAATCATTATTTATCTTTATAATATAGTTATTATATACTTTACTAGTTACCATAAGGCAATCAGGACCATAGTTGAGGATATCAAAACACAGATGTATTTGTACTTTACAAAAAGCTTGACAGTTCAGTACATTCCCTGTGCTATGTGTTGCTGTAGGGTTGATCTTGTGCAATTATAATTGCCACTATATTGCACCTCTGTGAACAAAAATCAGTCAGGACACAGACCAGCAAATCTTGCTGAATGTTTCATTTCCTCTGTCCTTCTTCTCACTATGTTCTACTGCTCTGTAACATCATGTCTCAAATCTACATGAAAACTATAACAAAATCAACAGGAAAGTAATATGTTCTTGCTCCTAGCATAACAAATCCTACCATAAAAAATAGATTTTTACAGTGAAATCTCTGACCATAAGTAATACCTCAGGGAAACAGAAACTGGTATTTTTACTTGCGAGAAATACTATTCAAATAAAAAGGGTTGAGGACTAATGCTAAATAGAAAACAATGTTAGAAAGCTTAAAGCATATCGATGCAACAAGATTTGGTTTTGAGCAGTATTGTACCATAAATGAACATCAGCTTACATGTTTAGAAAATCACAACTGGAAACACAGGCTTTGTAGAAATTCATATACATAATTTGAGCTAAACCAATGTGAGATGCAGTGGTGTTATTGAACTAACAAAAATTAAAATATTTTTAATGTCAAAGCTTATCTGTAAAAGAGGAATAGAACAAAATAGTCACACTATGCAAAAGGCAAAATCTTTGCTACCTACAGTGAAACCGAGGTTCCTTGCTGATGGTAGATACTGCTTTGAATTCAATAGTTGCATTGACAAAAATCTGGGAAGAATGGGGCCACACATGACAGTTGGTCAAGAAACTCATTTACATCACTTAGCTCACAATTTGTCACCAAATAAAGATGTTAGGATTCACTAATGGAAAGAAAATATCTTCTGCACCGCAAGAGTTCAAAGAAAAGGTACCAAATTAATGGAAAATTGTGAATCTTCTTAAGCTTTAGATTGTGGAGCACTGTGCAAAGATTGGAGCTATTTTGGACACATACCAAAGAGTTGTCCTTTCTTATGCAAGCATGAAGTATCTATGTGGAGTAGAAGTTTTCTTGTCTTCAGTGTATTGCATTGTTTCAATTAAAATTACAGTATAACATAGTCCTAGGTACTTAGTGAGGAAGTTTTATTAAAGCTGCAAAAAGAGATGATTCAGAAAATAAAGCCAGCTGCATAGACAATTATTCATGAAACATCCATTATCATAAAGACAAAATTTATAATCACTTTTCTGAAGAAATTAGTTTTTTTATTACACCCAACAAAATGCATTTTGCTTTATAGTACTAACTAGTTAAATGGTTGCTTTGACTATATTTAATTTCTTATAGTCTGTCCAGAGGGATCTGGACAGTCTGGATCAATGGGTCAAGGCCAAGGTGTGAAGTCAAATAAGTGAAATGCCAGGTCCTGCACTTAGATCACAACAACCCCATGCAGTGATATAGTCTGGGGGCAGAGTGGCTGGAAAGATACCTGGTAGAAAAGGACCTGCAGGTGCTGGTCAACAGCTGTCTGAACATGAACCAGCATGTGCCCAGGTAGCCAAGAAGGCCAAAGGTATCCTAGCCTGTGTCAGCAATACTCTGGCTAGTAGGACCAGGGCAGTGATCATATCCTGTGCTGGGCTCTAGTAAGGCCACACCTTGAGTGTTGTGTCCAATTCTGGGTCCCTCAATACAAGAAGGACATTTTTGGGGTTTTTGTTCTTTCTTTTCTACACATGGAATTTTCTAAACTACTCATACTTTGAACTGAATTAGACATTGTTTGATGTATAGATTTAAGTTTAGTTCCTCAAAATCCATGGAGAGGAAATATGCACACAAGAGTTATGAAATTTGATAGGAAAATATTTAACATAGATCATGTAAATAAGATCTGGATAATTTCACACCTTTTGATACATGAAAACCAATTTCAATATTATGAACTTCCTATTTTAAATTATGAGGGATGAAAAAGTCAGTGTTTATTATCATCATCACCCAGCTCTTCATTAATTGCAAATCATGTCTTTAATTTGCAGAAAACCTGGGTACCGAGATCCACAAAGCAAGATAGGAACAAAGCATCAACATTAAGTCTTCTCATGATATCCTTCTTCATATTGTACCTAATGTGTAAGCTATCTGAAGGTCTTCACAGCTGGCTCTAAATGCCTGTGGTTGAGAACATATAGAATAACCTTGTCATTCTTCTAATGCTGTGGGCTTACACCATTATTTTGGAGTTAAATCCTAGCAAGATTTTCAATCTGAATATTTCTATTCCCAGCTGACAGGGAAGAACACCAATTTCACTGAAAATGTAGTCCAAAATGGTGATAATATTTCTGTCAAGATCTTTTTTTTAAATACCTTTCCCTACTTTTTTTCCAATAAACAAATACTTGGAGAATCTGATTTCGCTAGAGATTTTTCTTTTTTTGGGTAGGAATTCTCTACCTGTATTCTAAGCTGTTTGGCATTTCATACCTTACTTACTAAGCCAGAGAGAAAGGTGAATATGATTCCTCAGATGAGGACATTTATTAGAAAGGATGGGCATAATAATTCATCTTCCTATCCCAATTAATATCTGCTGAAACCCTATAGATACTATAGATCTACCTGCAAGGCCAAAATGTTGTGACTCCAGCTTGCCTTCTGTGCAATGCAGGGATGTACTCTGGGCTTATTTGCACCCACTTACAACCAAAGGTTGCTGAAGTACTTTAGCTTGCACTTCCCCAGGGTAAGAACACACAAACAGCATGTTGTACCACATCACTTCACTGTTCCTTCCTTTTGCCCCAGGGTGACATCACTATGTGAGAAAATTCATTGGTGTTTTGCAGAGGCCACACTTAGAGAAATTTTAAATAGAAATTCTACCCAATTTGGTATACAGCAAGCAATAAAGGGCAGCTCAATGTTAATTTGCTTCCTAGATCTTACACTGAAGAAGGTAATGGATCTTTTTTGTTTGTCCCATAGTACAGTATTACCTCAGATTACTGAAGAGCCAAGATTCATTCTGCATATGAATGCAGAAAACTACCAATGGAACTGGCACTGAGGCGCTGAGCTGGAAATTAAGAAGCAGCATGGTAAAAAAGAGTGAAATAATGAACAATATTTTCATACAAACTGCTTGAAGCACACTCCTTTCTTTCCTCAAATTGTAATGATCACAAGTATTTTAACACTTAATGGAGCCAAAAGTGACGTCAGACAGATTAAGAAAAAAATACTTCAGTAAGAAATTGTCCTTGAAGAATTATTTGGTCTTCCAGTATCTTCCTTTCTTGCTGTTTTTCTATGTAAACTAAGAAAGACTTCTTCTCGAGCCCAGAAAAAAACTTATTTTTATACTTTTCATTGCCCAATTTAAAAATAAAAGCAAAAAAAAAAAAACTTAAACAAACAAACAAAAAAATCAAAAGGAACAAACAAAAAAAAAAAAACACTCAGAAAAACAAACTGAAAAGAGAATTGTATACTAGTTCACCTTTTGTAAAATACTTCAACATAACTTTGAGTTTTTAAGCGCTTTTATCAAGCATGTATTTTTAACTTACTTTATGATAAATTCTTTCAAGACATAAAAGTTTCAAGTAGTATGCCAGTAAAATATAAAAATAGTTTCCAAATTTGTCATTTGAATTTTAAATTTTTTGAAACACTTCCTCACTTGAAGCAAACTGACATAGTTCCTTGTCTGCATTCTTTGGAAATTTGCCCTTTGATACTGATAGAAAAAGCAGAATGCAAAATTTCAGATCAGTGTCTTTCTGGGTTGACTGGATGTGAATATCAAGCTTATAGGAATGATGTGACATACTTAAAGACATGGAAAAAGGTTACCCAACAATGCTTTGTACTAAGCTGACGAGTTTTAACAAACTCTTTTCAACAGAGATTCAAAATAATCTGCAAAACAGCAGTTGATAAAATTTGCCAAATTACACTTTAAATTAATGACTGATATTAGAAGGACTGTCAGATACTTGCCTTAGTAGCAAAGTTATATTAATAGTATTTACTATGAACTTTCTGAGTCTCTTACGTTTATCTTTGGGGAAAAACAATAAAGGCATATGAGTGCTATTAATTTTATCCATGTACCATTGTATTTCTTATGAGTCCTGTGTCTACCCAAGTAACCACACAATAATAAAGATAAATAAGGGTCTGAAACAGCTCTACAAATTCTTTTCTAATTGACTGAGTCAGACTGAAATTTGTCATATTGTGTAATGTTTAACAATGAAAGTAATTTGAGGGCAGTTGCATTCTGCACAAGTTCTGCATCATTTCAAAAGCTTAAAGCCACAAAGACAGATTTTAATTGTTTATGTGATATATCATTTGATTGTCTCCTTCACTCTGTACCATAAAAGGAACACAGTAAATTAATAATAAGCTCAGACACAGTTGCAAAGTAACTGCTACATGATAAGATTGATTTACATCTAAGGTGATGATGCCTGGACTCTGGATAGCTAAATAGAGAGTATAAATTTCTTGCAATATCTCAGATCATTATCACAAGTTTGGTATTCCAAATTTCTGTTGTTACAACACACTTTGATATATGGCACAATGGTATACACTTGTGTGAATTAACTTTAAAAGTATAAGAGCAGATAGGAGTTGAATGACTTTCCAGAGTGTTCTTTAGCTCTGTCACATATTTACATGGAGCAGCAGGTACTGAGCTTCTACATTGAAAGTAATAATGAAAAGTAATGCAGACAGAAATAGCTTGCCTCTAGCAAGACTAATGGCAAGGTCAGATCACATCAATTAAATGAAAAAGCCTTCCACATAAAGTTCATTCCACACTTTATGAACTCTTTCTCTCCTTCCAAACTAGTGCCTGGTTTTACAAGTGTAAGGCTGCTTAACTGTAAATTCAAAGATCCACACTAAAACAAAACTGTGGAAAAAAAGCTTCTAAATAGTAAACAAGGATGCTAGACAGTTTAGATTTAAAAAAACAAAACAAACAAACAAACCAAAACCCAACAAAACCCCCTGCAACTTGTAAAATACAGCAAGTATCTTCTTTTAAAGATTCCAAAATACAGTACAACTGTTATCAATATGTCCTTAACTGCTAAACACTTTAAAAAATTCAACTTTGCAATTCCTTTTATATTTTGTTAAAAATTCTAAACAATATTAAAAAACAATTTTCAACAAATAAAAATACATAGAACCATCAGCACATTTACATTTTCTCTTTTGAAGCATGATTACTTTGCAGTTGTCTGTGAGAAAACTCTCCTTGCTGAATTTTGGTCTTCAAAGATGATTAGAGATATCATTACACATTCCTCCCAGGCAAGAACTTGACATTTCAAGTCTCTACTTGTTTAATTTAAGTTCTAGTCTTAGTTTCATCCCTTCTTAAGTACAAAATTAGAGGTAAATGAACTGCTGTCTCAATAAGCACTAATGTGCAATTTGAACCAATGCCAGTTTCAACTAATCCTGAACACTGCCAGCCCTGACCACAGCCCAGGACCCCCTGTCAGAGCCTGAGGCCAGCAGACCCTGCCCTGTGATGCTGTAGCAAGGCTGGTCTCCAGCTCCCCACAGCCTTGCTCAGCCATGGCCATCACTGCTCTCTGACAAAATCTGCACAGGATTGTGTCTGCTCCACAGACTGCCCCTTCTGTAATTTATTATGGAAAAAAAAAAAAAATCATATTTAAATTAGTTTATACTGGTAAAGTGTGGTGCAGGGTAAAAACTCCACATTAATTTTTCTCCCTTTTAAGCTCCTTCTTTATGGCCGATGCTTGACTGTGGATGAAAAAAGGAGTCCAAAATTTTAAGGGCTGGATAAGACCATGATCAAAGAATTTACAGTTTGCAGAGACCTCTGAACAATACCATCACATGGAAAAAACATTGCTTTTTCATACTTTTATGACAATTAAACAAGGCACATAGATGGAAACATAAGGCACTTTGAGGTTACTCAAAACAGAAAAAAGGCTAAAACCATTAATATGTCTCTCATACAAAGTGATTTGATTAAGCATTTTATCTTTTTATTTATCATCTCAAAGTAGAAATAACAAATACCTTTATAATTGAAGTAGTATTAATAAAAACAACAACAATAATAATAATAATAATTATTGACATGAAGACATTCTTTCAGAATAGGGAATCTTAGGAAAAGTACACTATTTTGAGAGAGAATTTCAAAATCTCAGAAAGAATAAGACAAATATTGAAGCTTAAAAATAGCCATGAACTTAGAGGCCAAGCAAAATACAGGATATTTGAAAAAAAAGACCACAACCATCCAAAAGAACAAAAATTTTCCCCCACCTTTTATTTCTCCTTGTGAATAACTTTTAGTAGAATGCATTGGAGGAAATCAGAAACTCTTGATGGAGAGGTTTTAAACACAGAGAGAAATAAAACCTATCAAAATATGACCAGAAATTAAATATAAAATAGTGTTGGTGAAACTAATTATTCTGATATGACAAAAAAGAGGGTTCATGCAGAACTATACAGTTCTATTTATAATATTAATGGAAAGAAAAATACAGAGAAAATTCCAGATATGTTCCTCTCTGATTACCTTGATGCGAAGATTCACTTATGTATTAAACAACAAAAAGTTGACAAAAGTTAAAATCATTTTACTGCATTTGATAGGACACAAACAATTTATGGGATGAACCTCAGTTTTATTTTTTACTGGCTTCAATGGAGACAGATTTTCCACCAAAGTGTCTTGAATATATCTCTGTTCTAATCAAACAATAGCAAGAGGTGTCTGAATTTCAAAACTGCAGAGAAAGTTTTTATTTAGATGCTTAAATAGTATTACTTCATTACTAAGAACAGAAAATTCAAGCTAATTGCAAAAAATCCCAAATTCATTATTTATATGCTTTGCCTAAATGGAAGAATTTCAGAAAGTGTGTTCTCTTCCTCCTAGTAGAGTTTGTGAGAATGGTGGTAAGAGTTCAGCTTAGTTAAAGTGTGACAAATTCTGTTCAAACAAATAGTAACTCTCTGGTCTTGATTGGAAAAGTGACTGAACAGAAATAATTTTTCAGAGTTGGTTTTATGACTTGTATTTTCTCATTTCACAGTGAATAATTTTGTTTGTTGATTAGTTTCTTGCCTATGGATATGAAGGAGAACTAAGTGTATCAGAAACAAGTTATCGCTATTTACAGCCAGAATGAGGATAAATATACATGCATGCACAGATACCACTTACATGCAAATGTGCTCTGTAAAGACAGAAGATATCTTTATCTAAGAATCCACATAATTTATATATATTTTTAATGAAAAACAATGCCATAAACTGGCAAGTATTTAATTGCATATGAAATTGGTTAGGAATTTCTTGCAGCTTCTTGTTGGGAAGCCTGAGCTCTAAACTTATTTAGAGCTGAGGGAGAACTCAGAGACTCCTGATTCCTTATGCACATGTGCTGGTGTTAAAGAATTCTTCTTTTCTTTGTATTTCTTCTAGCTTTACTTTTTAAGTAATAAAACTGTATGTAAATTTCATTCTAGCCTAACTGAGCAGTCAAGACAAAGACACAAATTTATCTCCCCTATTGCAAAGCTTTGAGTAAGGAGTTCAGTGCAAGTTTTCTGATGCTTAGGAAGAATAGATATAGATGTAGATATAGATGATAGAGATATAGATAGAGATATAGATAAAGAGAAAGAGAGAAAGAGAGAAAGAGAGAGAGAGAGAGAGAGAGAGAGAGATACGTATTCTACATGTATATGCACGTGTGTGTGTACTATAGACAGACACAATTCCCCTGTGAGTGGGTTGCAGAGACATTGTGTCTTGATTCAATGATCATCCATTATGACTTGAAGAGAAGAAGCTGAGTACAACTGTTGAAACAGGCAATGAGTAATCATGTTCATTAGCTCTCAGTTAAGTAAAAACAGTGGTTTTACTTTCCTTGAATGTAGCAAATTGGCTATTTCAGAAAACACTCTGCCTTCCTTTCATCTTCTATTGTTTTCCTTTGTTTAAAACCTTGGATGAAGAAAAAATTGAATTATTGACCTGCATGATTGAAATCTCAGCAAGCTTTATGGGGCAGTAAAATAATTTCACTTGCACTTCTTCTTTTTCACTGTGATAAAAATAAGTGGAATTGAAGGATTTTTCTGCCTCTCAAAATAGAATGTAAATTATGCTAATAGTTTTTCATCCAAACAGCTAAGCTTTTCAAACACAATGGAATTAGTATCTATGTAAAAGGAGCCACTCCACCACTCTATAATAAATATTTTATTCTTTGTTTTATCTAAAGAAGTTTCGGAGAGAAAAAAAAAAGTATTTCTACATTTATACAATATGATTACACTCCAGGTCAAGCTATAAAAGAAAATAAAAATCTTTCTACTATTAAATTTAAATGTTTCTTTGACATATAATTGTGATGATACATTCATAATTTAAACAAAAGTACCTGGAAGTTTGACAGGCTAAAGGAGATTTAGGGCACATTGAGTGTTCAGAAAAGAAGAGATAAGAGTGATGAATTACCAGTGATAACAAGTAAAGACTATCAAGGTACAACTTTCTTCAAACATTCATTATTTTTATTGTACACATTGAATTATTGAGTCTTCTGTAACATGACTATATTCAATTTCTTTAGGAAATCCTTGGTGAATTTAGAACAGAATAAATTCTTGGCTTTCAATCAATTTTCTTATTGTCTTTCTTACAGAGCAGTCATGAATTAATTCTGTAATAGCCAATGCATATCTCAGAAAAAAATCTGAAGTATCAAAATTAAATAGAATTTATATTTCTTTTAAAGAGACTCAGAAAACACAAGACTCTTAGAAAAGAAAAAACCCCACACTATAGAGACACATTCTTGAAATTGTTTTTGAATTATTAATCAAGTTGCTGCAGAATCATCCTAAAAAAAGAAGTGAAATTATAAAGGCTTATTTGTATTTCTAGGATGAAGAAGTGTTCCAGTTATTGTTTCCTGTTTTCTGACACTGCACTTCCTACAGAAGGTATTTTGATGGTATCATTTAATTTTCTTGTTTATGAGAAAAAAAGCCCACCACAAAATAACACCACCAACCAACCAACCAACCAACCATACAACCAATAAACCAATAATTTTTTGGTAAATATTAAGAATACTGAAACGTATTCAAGGATACTGTTTGAGACTTTTTATTTCTCTATGGTTTTGTTAACATCTGTTCAATATTACCAGTTAAAAATTCCCATGGAATTATTTTTTATTAATACTTTTGGTTTTTAGTTTCTTGTTCTTATGTTTCTACTAATCTCATTATTTAATCTCTAGAACCTTTGGGATTTTAGGGTTACTCTCTGTCATGGTTTAGCATAGTTTGGGTTTTTAGCTACAGAGGGCCTCATAAGCCACAGAAGTGATGTTTTGCCAAGAGGTGCTTACAGCTTCCTCTAGAACCTACAGAACCGATCAGCTGTTAGTTTGAATGTTGGCAACCTTTTAAGCCACTTAAGAAGCTTAATACGCCTCTGTGATCCACGAGCAAACCCTGGGAAAACTCTCTCTTGCTTCCAGCATTTGGAAAGGTAACTGGAGGCCCATGGCCCACGGGGCTGGGCCGGCCCTGCTCGGTGCGGCCGCCTCAGTGCGGGCCGGGGTGGCCGGGAGACAGCCACCCTGGAGCCGGGCAGCCCTGTTCCCTGTTCCATCCACAGCCCCCCGCCAGCCCTGCTCCGTGCAGGGCCAGGCCGGCCCTCACCCAGTGCGGCCAAAATTCATCTGAGGCAGCTGCCTGGCAGAGAGCATGTGACCTACAGCGGTAAGTGAGTTCCAGCTGCGGGACTGGGGTGAGATTAACGCTTTTAGGGCCATAAGATTTCTCCAGAACAGATGGAGCCTGCAGACATCAATCCTCTCCCAGGTCAGTGGAATGGGAAAGATGAAGGCATGTGAAGTAAACATCAACACTGACACCAAAGTCAGTGAAGAAGGAAGAGCTGAAGCCCCGAGAGAGGAAAAAGAAGAGATGCTTCCAGCCTAGAAGCTGAAATTCTGTTGTAAAGCTATGGTGATGGACTATGATACCTGAGAGTACCCGTTGTAATTTCATGAAAGCATGGGGGGTGGAGCATCCAAACTGCAATTGTGAGTAAAAGTACCTGTGCTGAGCAAAGTAAATGTTGAAGTAGCTGTTATTTGATGAGAAGCTTGAGCGCTGCTGTGCCAGACATGTTGGGGCTCCAGTACGAGCTGGAGTCCAGAGCAGCAAGGTGGTGTGCCACATTGCTGATGCATTTTTCTCCATTCCTTTGGCACCAGAGTGCAGGCCTCAGTTTGCCTTCACCTGGAGGGGTGTGCAATATACCTGGAACTGATTGCCCCGGGGATGGAGGCATGGTCCCACCATCTGCTATGGACTGATCCAGACTGCATTAGAAGAAAACAGAGAGATGAAAGTGATGAAGATCCCTTGTGCCCAGGGAAGAAGACCTGTATTCCTAGAGATGAAGATGCTCCCAGAGATAGGTGAAGAAAACCTTTGCTTCTGAACAGCTCATCCTGAAAATGGTACCCCATTAGCTCAAGATTGGACCCTCGAAAGCAGTTGTGGGGAAAGCTGTAAGTCAAGGGAAAGGACTTTCACATGAGAGCCGAGAACCAGCCCAGGCGACTGTCTTGCTGTGACATTGAAGCCAAGAGAGAACTGTTATACTGTGGAGATGTCTCCACAGTATGAGCACGAGAGACTCCTCTCTCTAAATGAATTGAAAAAGAAATTATTATAGAGGTGGTAAACTGACTGAAAATCTCAAAGGTTATCTTTTTACATTGTCAGTGTGTGAAGGGAGAAAGGTGGGGGGAAGAGAAGTGTTCTGAAGGTTTAGTCTGACATTTTTCTTCCTTTTAGTTCTCTTAATAAACTTCTTTATATTCTTTTAAGTTTTGTGCCTGCTTTGCTTTCTCCTAATTCTTATCTCACAGTAAGTAAGTAATGGATATTTTGAACCAAACCACTACACTCTCCAGTACACCCAATATACCAATTGAGATTTATTTTCCTTGAAGACACTTTTATTAACTTTTAGAGTTTTGCCTTTTAGGATGTCAAATATCATGTAAGTAGAAAGATTTTTTATATACTAAGGACCATATTTTACTACTGCACCCATATTTATATGTATTTGTTAGGATCCATTATTTATAAGGATTGAAGGTAAAGATCTAAAGCATTTTTAAGGATCTTTCTTCATTTTATCTGTTGAAAAAATTCAGAATGAAGATGTCTGTCTTGTCTTAAAGATAGGCAAACCTACCTTTTAGGATAAATCTTCCCTCTTGGAATTATTCCACTAAAACACTGGGACAATCAATGGAATTAGATCTACATTTGAATGAGAGAGATTTAAATTGTCCCATGGCACATGAAAAAATTCTGTGTGTGTGTGTATATATATATACATATATATATATATGTTTACTTTTTAACAATTTTCTCAAGAACAAGTCCTAAATTAATTTCTTCAAAATGTTTTGTCATTTTTGACATCTTTGAAATATTTATCCCTTTTGCCAAGTCATATCTGTGTAATAGGGATCAGAACCAAAAAGACTATCTTGCTTGGCCTGTAATGATCAAGTTAGAACTGGAATGGAATACCTTGTGGTTTACTCCAAATTTTACATTTTTATTCAGTTTGTATGGCAAGGTTTTGTTAGCTGAAGGGCTGCAGGGTTGGTTTCTGTGAGAAGACACAAGATGCTGACCCTATGTCAGAGACAGTTGCAGACGACTTTCAGATGGACCTGCTACTGGCCAAAACTGAATCTATCACTGATGCTGGGGCCACCTGCATGATAACATATTAAAGAAAGGGTAAAAATACTGTGCAAGAGCAGCTAGAAGAGAGGAGAGAGAATATGTGAGAAACAACTGTGAATGAAGGAGAGGAAGGAGGTGCTTCAGGTGACAGAACACAGATTCCCCTGCAGGCCCTAGAGAAAGCCTGTGCTGAAGCCAATTGATCCACTGTAGCCCATGGGAGGTCCACGGTGGAGAAGATATCCTCCCTGCAGGCCATGCATGAGCAGATGGATGTGCTCTGAAGGAAGTTGCAGTTCATGGAGAGCCCATGCTGAAGGAGAATCCTGGCAAGATCTGTGGCCTGTGGAAAGAGAAACCCCTGATAGAGCATAACTCCTGGTTGGACCTGTGATGCTGCAGGCAACCCATGTTGAAGTAGTCTGTTCCTGAAGGATGGCGCCTTGTAGAAAGGATCCACACTACAGCAGTTTGTGAATTTCTGAGGGACTCCATGCTGGACCAGGAATACAACATGAAGAAGTGACAGCCACAAAACATTATGAGTTGATCGCAACCTCCATTTCCCATCTTCTGCAGGGGTAGGAGGTAAAATAGTTGGAGGTAAGCTGAGCCTCAGAAGAAGGACAAGAGACTTGGGAGCTGGGGTTTTATTCTCACTAGGTTACTCTATTTTTAATTGGCAATAAGTCAGTTAATTGTCCACAGATAAAGTCTGTTTTTCCTATAACTGTAGTAGGTAAGGGATCTCTGTGTCTATATTTCAACACAAGAGCTTCTTCAGTGCAAGAGCTACTTCATTTTATTTCCACCCTGTGTGCTGCTGTGGAGAGAAAGAGCAACGTGATGGAGATGTTGCTGCCAGCCAAGGTTAACCCACCCTGCCATGTTATAGTGAAAAACAGAAAATGCCACCAGTTCTCTTTAGCTTAACCCAAAAGAGAAGTTCTCCCACATCTCATAACTAGGAGTTTGTTAATATTATGAAGACTGAACACTGAAAACTTTGTATCTCTGTATAGTTCTTATTATTCTTGCTTCACTCCAAAATGTCTTCAATTTTTTACAAAAACATGTGAATTTTAATTGAAACATCTCTCTATTACACATTCAACACCAGTTTTCTTTCATTCAGTTCTTATGAATTTAAGTCAAATCTTAATGAGTTTTCCAATAATGTTGCTTTCCATTCTGAAGTTTTTCCTCAGACCCATTTTGCTCTGTTGAATTATACCTACCTTAGCTCAGTGATTTATTGGCTCTCAGTTGCCCCAACTAACTTATCACTTGTGCTGTGCTGACCCTAAAGCAATCCAAGATAGGAAGCACACAGCCAATAATAGGTGTCATCATTTAATGTCTTTTGTGAGTTAGGTATTCTCCTTCTGTCTTTTGAATGATTCCTCAACGTTTTAATTGAGCATAAAATTTTCTTGTGTTGGTTCCCAGACTTCTGATTTGCATTGATTAAATTCCACATGTATTTAGTATATTACTTTTTACTTACTCATCATAGATGTCTCTTTATTTAATGAAAATATAAAATGCACGTATGAAGATTGTACTGACGTGCATCTGTAACTGCAATACTGACACATGGTGAAACTATGATTTATTTTTTTATGTCAACATAAACATGTCAAAAACTTGTATCAATTCTTAATACTATTTTCTCCTGCTTACAAAATATCTTAAAAGGGAAAACCAGCAACCTTCTCTTAAAAAAAAATACCAATTAAAAGCCCTTTAAAGAGTTCTGTATAAAAAACAGAAAAAGGAACCTCATGTAATTAGCAAAAGAAAATGCAAAGTCCTGCATCTTTCCTATGACAAAAGGATGACAGGGCTGGTATTTTTTTGCCTGGAGAAGAGAATGCTCATGAGGATCTCATCAATACCTGAAAGTCTAAGGAAGATCAAAAGAACCTCTTTCCCGAGGCACCCATTCATAAGACAGGAACTAATGGACACCTACTGAAACACAGGAAGCTCTGCCTGAATGTAAGGAAACACTTCTATCACTGTGAGAGTAAACGAACGTGTGGTGGAGTCTCCATCCTTGGAGATATTCTAAAGCTGTCTGGGTATGGTCTGAGGCAACCAGCTCTTGGCAACTGTGCTTGAGCCAGGAGGCTGGACCAGATGACCTCCAAAGGTGCCTTTTAACCTCAGCAATTCTGTGATTCTGTGAGTATACTTTGTGCTGTGAAACAAGTGCCATCTTTTCCTATGGAACACATAAGAACATTTTGCCTCACATGAAGATGCCCGATACTAAATCCATCATTTCAGAACTTAATATAATACACTTTGATTTTTTTCTTACTGTCTACAGTAAAAATGGCATGTGAAGGATCTCATCTCTTCCAAGATGTTTAAAAAAAACCAGGATCAAGGTGAAAAACTTTAAATCTATTGGATGTGGGAAGAAATCTGTAAGAAAAAAAAAAGTAAGCAAAATATGGATGCTAAAATAAATTGGAATAAAGTATAACATATGTATTTCTATAACCTTCTATTTGCTTTTAAATAGAAATGATATCGACTTATAATTAATGTATACACATAATTTACAGGTTTTAAAAAAATTTGACTGGAAGTACCAAAATTTAGATTCTTATATATAGATATTTAAAGCTTGAAGTCAGACTTCTAAATACCCTACACATTTATTCAAGTACTGTCTTTAAACACATATTTTTGAAACATCTTTAAACAGTGTAAATTGCTGTAGAGAATGAGCAGACAGAATATCAATGGTATTTGTAAACAAATCTTTTTTTTTTTCTTCTTTACACTCTGAGTATTCAATTTAGTCTCTGAATGTGACAAACATTACTTTCAGGAAAATTGAATTGCTTTTAATTGTTCTAATTTTTAACATATAATTGAGTTTTATTTCTCCATTGATTATAACCATAAATTTGATACTTCATACTCGATTCAGTTACTAATATCAAGGTCTCCTGTACGATTTGGAGACATTTAAAGTTTCTGAAACATTGCCTCGGGGCTGGGAAATACAATTCATTGCTAGCATGCAGTGCTGTTTCAGGTTGGAGAATTTCCCACCTGGGATTCAGTTCCTACGACAAAAAAAAAAGTGATTCTCTAATAGATTCAGTGTCATGTCTGAACCAGAAGACATTTTTACAGCCATGTATAAATATTTGCATGCTACCCCACATAAACTACTGTTGATTTGGTCAGTATTTCTTCTGCTTATTGGACATATGTGTAAAGTGCATCTACATATGTGTAACCTAAAGTGATTTTAAATTTCATATTCCATGTTGCCATTTCATAGGACAATTCTGGAATGTATGTTTGAGGACTTTACTGCATTACTTAATAAGTTCTTTCTGGATTAACTTTTTTTGCCTATGGGAGCTCTAATTAAAATGAATGAAAGCAGACATTTGCAATTACCATTGCAGAATAAGGGGTTTGGTTTCAGATCTAACAACTTGGTGCTTACTTTTCCCCAGCTGAGTCTTCCTCTTGATAATAATTGGATGATATTTCCTTGAAGAGCAAAGGTATAAATTACTAAATGTGTTGCATGCTGACAGAACAGAAGAAGTCATTTAATACGAATGGAAACTATGAGATTCTCTTCATATAACCTAGCAAAAAAAAAGACTACATGTAAACTCTGAGCTTGTTAATATCCAGAAAGAATATGTACAGGAGATGACTTAATTCTATTAATAAAGTTAATTCATTTTAATGCAAAAATTTAGTGATTGTTCTCACAGGAAATTTCAAAAATACTGTTTTAAATATAATGTGATTTCTAGAATTCTCAACAGTTATTGTGTAGATTGTTCTTATAATAACTCTCAAAACCCCATTCCCTTTCAGCTGAGCTCTTGCTCTTTTGAACAGACTGAATGTCAGTCATCATGAAAAATATTCTCTCAGAGGCACAAGGGTGTCTGAGTGTGCCAGCATAAATTCAATGTGTAGGCTGAAATTCAAAGAAGGGGTGTTACGTGTTAAAAAATTATGGAAAATCTTTACCAGCTGTCATAGACTGATCCGTTTTCCTTTCAAGGCTCTCATTGACAGAAAAGTAGTGTGTGGAAAAACACAAGAGTATTCTTCAAGCATCATTTAGTTGGCAGTTCATTCTAGCCACATTCTATAATATCAAAAAACTCCATATTGATTTAAGCTCCAGTTGCTGAGAATGGTTACATTCAAAGACGTGTTAGACTTGAAGATAGAAAGCCTTTATCTTGCAATCAAAGCACTTCCTACAACAGTTTGAGACATCAAGTATCTAAAATAGTTTCCATGATAAAATTGGTTGATCTACTGGCTTGACAAGAAATATTTTCTTCATTAAGTTTGTCCTAATCATCTGAGCACTTCTGAAAACTTAGTTAAAATTATTGGGGGGAGGGGGGGTATGGTTTGTTTATTTTCTTTTATAAACACACTGGACTGCCTCTGTAAATGTCTTTGAGAATGATTCAGTATATTTACAAAGCTGATCTGAAAAAATTAATTACATAATTTCTGTTAGCTGCTTTGAAAACTAAGCAATAAATCACTAGGATAAGAGATAAGATATGGAGATAAGACAATAAAAAGAACTTGAGGAGAAGTCTTAATAGGAGAGAAGCAGTCTTAAAATAATTCAGGATCCATCTAGATAATTTTATTCATAATTCCATCATGTAACATGAACAACTTTTCAGACACCACTATGGTAATTTCCCTTCATAATATTTTAAGAAGATAAGGGAATGCTGTTTTCCCCATTTTGCAAATAGAGAATTTAAGTACAAATTAATTAAATCTTAGTACAAGGGGAGTCTTGATTACTAAAATGAGTATTGAGTGTGTAAATTTTAGCTAGGCCGCAATTATAAATCTGAAATAAAATGCTTGGTCATTACTGAATCTTGGAAATAGTTCAAATGCATAGGTGGAATTGAATGGAATGGAATGGTTTTATTTTCGAGATGCTTCTCTGGACCTGCTTTGAGAGTTCCATATCTTGTGCTGGGGACCCCAGAGCTGAACCCATTATCCAGGAAGGGTTTCACAAGTGCAGAGTAGAGGGGGAGAATCACTTCCCTCAATCTGCTGACCATGCTTTTTTTAAATGAAGCCCAGGATGTGGTGAGCTTACTGGGCTGCAAGCACACATGGACGTCTTGTGACCACAATTTTATTCATCTGTATTCCCAAGTCCCTCTCTCTAAGAATATGCTGAATCCAACCATCCCTGTACTGATAATGGAGTTTTCGTCATTCCAGGTGCAGGACCTTGCACTTGGCCTTGTTGAATGTTATGTTTTTCACTTGGGACCATTCCTGAAGCCTGTCAAGTACATTCTGGATGGCGTCCCTTCCCTCTAGTGTACCACCTACACCACTCATTTTGGTGCCTTCTGCAGACTTGCTGAGGATGCACTGAATCCCTTCTATTGTCATTGATGAAGATATTAAATAATATTATTCCCTGAAGGAAATCTTGAGGAACACCACTCATTAATGGTTTCAACTTGGATACTGAGCCATGGCTAAAACTTTTAGACATGAACACTACTTATTAATTCAAAAGTCCATCTATGAAACTATATCTCTTATTCAGATGCCAGCATGCTATGTGGGGCTGTGTCAAAAGCCTTACATAAGTCCAGGTAGATGACACCTGTAGCCCTTCCCCAGCCCAGTGATGCAGTCAGTACATTGTAGAAGGTCACCAATTTAGTAAAGTACAATTTGGGCTTGGTGAATCCAGCTTCTATGGCTCCAAATATTCTAACACTATATTATTAGCCTTATATACAAGATGTTCACAAACAAGATTTTGACTGCAGTTTTGCAGTAAATTAGAAACTATTTTTTCTCTTCTGAGCAGTGTCAATGTGGCCCTATAAAAATTTTTTCAAAGATCCATAAAGCAATGACAGCCTGCAGATATTACAGATAAGATCATCTGGCTGGACGTTGCAAAGAAGAAACACAAAGGTTTATTTCACCAGCATCAAATGTTCAAATCAATGTCGGATGTGTAAGGATCAGAAAACCAAAGCATAAGACACAATGGACTAGAAGTATGTGACTCTTTTTTTTTTTTTCTTTTATGAAATGGAAGAATATTAAAAACAACATAGAGAGAGAGAGAAAACAGATGAAATACTAGAAAATCTGCTTCAAGCAAAACTACTAAAACAGGAAAACAAACTCCTATTCTGAATAAAATTAATTCAATTTTGTGGTGCTGTTGCTGCTGCTATTGCTGTTACTGTTTCTGTTATTCTGGGCCCAATCTGTGGCAGCTATTAAAAAATTGCTCAGTTCAAAGCAGGCATTTTTCTGCATTCCCAAATACATATGCAAGTTTGAGCCATATATAGAAGGAAAATGGAAACCCACAGGCAAACAAACAAACAAACAAACAAATAAACAAGCCCCAAACCACTCTATCACCTATTTCTGGAAGCAAAATTTGTTGCATAAATTTCAGTGGCAAAATGATGGGAAACTATACATCAATGATTGATTTGAAGGATGAATTAATTAACAGGAATATTTGAAAATATGTTTTCCTTTCTTTAGCTATACTATTTAATTTTTCTGTTTTCAAGAGGTCAGATGCTTGAGCAGTACCCATATTTTTCATAAATTTACTGACTATGATTACAGGCATTCATAAAATAGGATTTTTAAAAATTCCTCTAATTTTAAAGGTCCTTAATTTTTCTGTAGTTGAGAAAAGAGAAAGCTCAACAAATATATCTCTTAGGAAATTGCAAAAGTTTATGACAAAATTAATTTCTTAGTATTTAATCTCATTATTCAAAATGACCCTATGTCAATCCAGTAATAAATAAATGTGAACTAATTGAGTAAAAATAAGTTAATTATGTATTATTAGATTTAATCATAATTAAATAATATAATTTTACATTCTTGTCAACTTAGCACTGTGTTTGTTATAAACACACTGAACTAATTTCCTGACCCACTTGAAGTTGTGCAGCAACCTTAAAAATTGTAACAAAGGTCTTCACATGGAAGTGTTTACTATGCTAACTGGTTACTGAAAGTGAGAAGAATTTTAGTTTAAAAGCAGCAGTGATTAATTAATTTTTATGTTTACAGTTTTTGTGCTTATTTTCTTTAATTGTGCTTAATTGTGCAAAAATACAAAGGAATTGTCAGTAAAAGACTAAATAGTGAAAACTTCCTCATCTATAATGCCCTAATTTGACTATTCTTTATTTAAAAATGAGACAAAGTAAATGATACAAATTTTAGAAGGTCAAAACCTCTTGTTCATAAATTCCAGTTTCCCATAACCTACTGATATATGCTTTATATTGCTGTGCACTCTTGCATAGTTACAGTATTTATATAGCAAATCAAAATTCAGGATATTTACAGTTCACATTTAAGACTTTGTCAATTAAATCATGCAAGTATCAGACTAAATCAAAAGCTTAAGTCATGCAAAATATGTGTTTACTATTTACTATACTACAGTTGTCACAAAGTAACATCTCAAGTTAGAGAAGTGTTGCTTAATTGTCAAGAACCTGTCTAGGTTTACAAGATTACTTCACAAAGACTTTCTGAAGGATGTTAATTTTCCTTGCTTACATAAAGACTACAGATGTTTATCTTAATGGCCAGGTGATTCAGATTTGTGCCTGGCTTAGACATCTTCTGTAGTCACATTGAGTAAAAGTGTCATAAAAGCCATGCGTTAAACCAGGTCATGCACGAGTTTTCACCTAGTTCCACCAGTTCATAATCATGGACGTTTGCAGTGTAGGAAATGACAAATATAGCAGGATTACTTTGGTTCTGTACTAGTATTCTAGTACTTTGGTTCAGGAGTGCAATTCTGAGGCAAATCTTGCAGTCGTTCCCACTATCCATGCGTTTACACACCTTGTGGGGTGGTCTTGGGTAGTTGAGCTGGGTTACTTCCTAAAGTAAAAAGCAGTTGCAGCTACTAACAAGCAGTTGGTTCAGGAAACCATTCTGGGGCCACTTAGAATAAACTCCCTTGAAAAACATACACTGTCCACATCAGTCCCTCATCACTTCCTCTTTCACCATAATGGTCTTAAATTCTCTGAATTATTTGCTGATATTGACATGACTACACTAGTGCAGTTTCTGTCGTTCTAAAGTTAGATAAATTATGCCTATGTAAATTACTGTGTTTCTGATATTAATGTAGTTGCCTAAAAATTTAAAGACAAATAAAATTTCCATTCTTTTTGACTTCCATTGTGGCTTTCCAGATAATGGGCTTGAGTAATGTGTCAGTACAGAATTACTCCCAGTGCCATTGTAAATTCGCATGACTACCCCACTCAGCTTGAAGGGGAGGCAGAAGGTCCTCTTCATTTGTGCTAGAGAAAGGATCTGAGGCTCTGTGGGTTGGAGATGAAAGTTCTCTAGGCAAACAAAGGCCCAGAATAATAGGAAATAATGGAGCAAATTCTGACTGAAAAATTTACAGTTGGAATGATATCTGGATATCAGAAAACCTCTGCATCTTTTCTAAAGTTTGGCAATAAGTTTTTATCTACCAACTGTTACAACCATATTACAGGAAGAATATTAAGTAAATTGAGCACAAAAGAAATGAAATGCATATCTAAAGTAAGATTACGTGCCAGTAGTCCTACTCCTGTCTTCCCTATGCCTGGAGAACAGTTCTTCCCCATTGCTTTTGTGATTTAATGGAACTGTACAAATCCACTTCTTCTGTACTGATTCACATGTCATTAATGTATGAATTTTATTTTCATGTGCTTTCAGCTTTGTTTCAACTAATTTTTTTTTCCTCTTCTCAAACTACTTTTCTCTGTAGGAATTGTGTGCCAGTACAAAGCAAAGCATCATAATGGGCTAATACTGTTATTAACCTTGAGGCACTCACTATAGGCCAATTAAAATATTTTAAATGTTATGATCAGACCACCTTATCTGGAACTTGAGAATAGATGGTCAGTATGGTTGTGTAACTTGTATGCAATGTCAATAAAATCTCAAAAACCTTTCTGTGTTTACCCTATGGCAAGGTGAACGTGAAAACCATTGTGCTTAATTCTTGCTGACAAATACTTTCACAGGTATTGGCAAACAGTCAGCTACAGTTGAATAGAACAAAGCAGCTGCTTGCAAAGCTCAGCTAAGAACCAATAACTTTTAGTCTTCTTTCTCCTCTGCAGCTCACTAAGGGATTGTGTCAAAAAGTCAGACACATATTTCAGATACCCAAAAGAGATGTTCTTGCCTTTGTCTATATTTGCTCATGGAAGAACATCAGTTATTCCCCAGACACAGAGTGATTATGTGATCTGTTCACTGAAGAGTCTGGGAAATCCAGGTGGGATCCTGCTCTGAAACTTCTGTACTCTGCATGATGATAATAAACTTGTTTTGGGCCCATTGACTTTGCTTCTTACAGTCAGAGATTGTCCTTCTTTCAGCCTGGTTCTCTCTCATGCCAAAAAATCTCTCAGCAGAGCTGTAATAGACCAAATACAATAAGTACATCCCTTGCATAAGCTCCCTACCACTTCTCTGAGCAAAATCCAACTGTGTGTACTGATGTAAAGAGCAAGTTTTAGAATTGTCCCTTAATGATTTTGTAAAAGACAGCCAGATACCAGAAACCATGCTTGAGACTTCACAAAACAATGAGAAACAAAGCCTTCCTTTAATTGTAGGTCAAGTGTGATGCACTGCTTAAGATGTGATTCTACATTTGTTTATTGCTTTGTAAGCATAGATTTCTAGCATAATTATCTACTGAAAGGGACTAAAATCAGAATTTTCTTAATGTTTGAAAATTACAGTGGTTAATAACTCTTGTCTAAAGACTCTAAGAATTTAATTTTTATTCTTTTTTCAAAAGAAAAGGGAAATTATTCATTGGCACAGATTCCTGTGTATTAAAGAAATGGGATTCGATTTGGAAAATATAATAAACCACTTGTGGTGCAAGTCCTTTATCTAACTAATGGCTCTTGATTGTAGCATTTAGGATATATCTTCTTGTTACTTTGGTGAGAAACACAGGATGTAGATTATAATCAAGAAATCATAGTTAGGGTGTTTTTTTCCCAGAAGTGTTACCTATTCAGGTGGTGTTTATGTTGGGATTGAAGTTGTGTCATCTGTAGACCTGGGCTTATTTTCTTCGTAGAAATTATTAAAGGACAAAATTTTATATTTTTACATAAAGACATAGAGTCTGAATCTCAAACATGAACAAGTGCTTCTAAAGCTCTTTCTCATGCAGAGAAGATTTCAAATTCTGTGAAAGTATTTTTTATTTTCTGTTGTTAAGAAATAAAATAAGATAATTTAAACATCTGCAGCTTTTAGTAGCCTGTCAACAAAATTACAGGCATGGACTACATAACTCAGAAGCCGTCCTTCAAATGTTCTTAGCTTTGAAATGACTGTCATGTATTAAACCACATTAAAGACTTGATAGTCACTCTCTGTATTTTCTGAAAATCAGGTATGAAAAGGAAGGACCAAAATCTTGAATCTCATCTTTCCTGCAAACCACTCATCAAACTTTTCCTGCGTTCACAAATTCACCCTGACACATTGTTTCCTATCTTTTTTCAAAAGGCTTCAAGTTGTGTTCAGCTGATATGTCTGAATTCCAGTAATGTATCTTTATTCAGGTGCTGTCTTATCTCTCCATAGTCAGCTGTGTTCTGTTTGGCAACAAATGATAAGCATTGTACCAGCAGATAAATTCCAGGTATTCCTTAGATATAAGGGCAATAGCAAGTTTCTCATGCAGGACTTGATTTCATGTAAACACACACATACACAGTTTATTTCCTGACTTGAAATAGAGGAAAACTGAATAAATATCCACTTCCATTTGCCCATATTTTTTTTTTTAAATTTGATAGTTAATAGTTTAGATTTCAGCACATAAAAAGTCCATGAGGATTAAAATAGGAAGGGAAGGCCAGGTGAGAAAAAGTCCTTCTAAGAACGATTGCAAAACTAAAACAAAACAAAACAAAACAAAAACCCTGCACCCAAAACAACACAAAACTAAAATAAAATTTCCTCAAGAACACTGAGAATGCTGATTTTAAAAGAATTATTCTAATGTTTCCCAATTTCCTTAATTTTTTTTTTCCCATCGTAGACATCTTATTTCAGTAATAGCTTAAGATTCAGTGATCTGTTTCAGTCACTTTTTTCTGTAAAATATTTGTTCCTGAAAGGTATGTGACTTCAAGTGAGGTGAATTTTGAAAGCTTCCAGAAAGTAGCAGAAGCTAGTGGAGATATAATTTTCTCTTCCAATTCTTTTTGCAAGGTCAGTATGGAGCTTTGCTTAGGTTTTCCTCTAACTGCAAAAAGTCACTTGAGATTCCTCATAGTCTTAAATAAGATCTCTGTAATCAGTTAATTGGAATTCACCTGTCTCCTGTAGTTTCGTAAAAACATTAAAGCTGGACTAGTAGGCAGAAATAGATTCAGAGGAATGTTTACATCTGTTGATGAATAACGAAAACATAGCAACTTTTTGATTTATTATATTTCATTAGAATTAATGTTTTTTTAACAGATTTGATGGTCTGCAAAACGGGAGTAAGAAGGAGAATGGTATAAGCAAAACAGAATTTGTTTGTTTCTGTATTTAGATGCCAATATGTAATTATGCACCAGTAGTTTAGAACACTGCAAATTGATGTCTCAAAGCCTTTTGGATATTCACTGTACAAACTCTAATTCATAAATTTTCCAATAGGCTAATAGGCTAATTTTTTTTTTTTTTTTTTTAAACAATCTTATACTTTGCCTTTGTGATCAAACTACTTTATCATGTTGGTTTATTTCAACAGTTTGTTAGTCATGTGTCGATATGGGATCTAATACCTATTGTTTCTTTCTGTGTAAAGAAACTGGTACTGGACATTTCCCAGTATCGGTACGTGGATGCTACACAGGATGTGGGGTGAACAGCCGGCAGGGGTCAGCGTGAGACCATGCTGGCTCCTCCGCAGTCCCTTTGAAGTATCCCTGGAATTCAAACAGCCTCCTTCAACTGCACAAAGCACACACAACTCACCCTCTTGTAAAACCCTGGGAGCTGTTTTCTGGTTTGGTCCAGCTTCTTTTATTTTTGTTCTCTACCAATGCACAAAAATAGATCACCTGTGAAGAATACACAAATTGCACTTGGAGAAAACCCTGCAGTCAACTTTTCCTGATTCAGACTGGTAAGTCCATCAAAGTTGTGAAACTTATTTCCAATTGCCAAGTGTGTTCATCTTTCTTCACAAGCCTTAAAGGGACTCATGAATCATAGGAGTAGCCTAAAATCCTTTACATAAACTCTCACAACTGTGCCAGTGGAATATTAAAATATGGTAAGTGATATTCTCAAAAATATATGAAACATTTCAGTTACAGAATAAAAGAAAACTATTAGTCCAAACTAATTTCCAGTATGTTAAAAAAAAAGGGGCAGAAAAAGAGAGTTTTTGTTACTTTTTACAAAATGGTTCTAAAGTAAGCACTGTAAAGAAGTGCCTAATCAAGACAAGGCTGTAATCAGACTAAAAATTTTTCAAAAAGGAATTGGACTAGGAAATGTAATGATAAAGTCCAAATAGAATGCTTTAAAGGTAATTGCTGTCTTTTCATATATACATAGAAAGGTCAAGTGTAACTAGACAGAGCAGGTTTGATTTCCTATATCTTGTGTTATCTAAATAAGCAGATCTGCTGAAGACACTGAGGAAAGGCCTCTAAATCTCAGTGCTAAAACCCACAAAGCAGGTTTGAAGAGCAAATGTTTTTCACTGGAAGAAATATATCAAAGACAGAATTAAGTTCACTGCCCATTTGAAATGTGCTGCTGTATTTGTCCTTCATTCTGGAACTTGAAGAAAAATGGAGAACCAACTTTAAAAATTAAAGCAAATCAATGTTATTCTCTTTGCAATTGTTTTTATAATCAAAACCAAAGCTTATCTATGAGAAGAAGAAAAAAAATAAAAAGAAAACAAACAACTAAAAAGGTAGATGGATTTGATCAAAAATATTGCTGATGACAAGAAAAATATTTAGTGCTGGTGTTTTAACTTTCTAAGCCTTTTAACTTGTACGTATTCCTAGAGTTAAATCCTGGAGGCACAGAGAACCGTATTCTTGAAACATTTACCAGCCTACCCCTTTTTATGTCTTAAACCTTATGATTCTCTGATTATTTTTTCATTATTTTTCTAAAGACATCTACATGTCATGTTCTTTAAATTTTATGCTGTGATTTTGCTTTGTTTAGATCATTAGGAATCCATTTAGATTACTGAAAGAAGATGAGAGAATAGGAGGAATCAGTAGGACAAGAAATTTGGTTTGTTAAAAGTTAGTTCTTATTGGAGGGATTTATACAATCTAAGAATATACATTAACACTTTTTAATTAAATAATCCCACTTTCACTTTTGAAATTATAGACATTCATGAGAACAAAATTTCTGAACAGGCGTGTTTGTTTCAAGATTTTTTTAAATGTCTTCTGCTTTTGTTTGTGTTTCCAATACTATAAAATGTAGGAACTAATTCCACCTGTATTCTGTGACAGCATAGCATGAGAAAACGAATTCTGGAAAATTCATTATGGAAAAATCTCCTTCCATTACTAAGTTACTTTTAATTGAAATTGTTACAGAAAATTATTTAAATTCCAGAGAAAGTGTTTCAGTATCATCTACGAGACATGAATGAATAAATAACTGAATGTATATGTCTTTTGAATTCTTTCAATAAAGGGCAATTACAGGTAAAGATCAGCAACCTCCTTTTGACAGAATCCCTAGAGAAGGTTATAAAGTTTTAGTGCATGGCAACATTATTTTTCTCATATATGGTAAAGAATGACAGAAATACTTTAACAGACCAAAGTGTGTTGAGTAGAAGAGTATATTCATATATCTCAAGAGACAAAGATTTATAAGGCTATTTAATCATTCTAATTTTGACAATTTCAAAATACTGCCCGACCAGATGTGAGAGGGAATTTGGGTGGTTGTGAGTTGCTTCTGTTGTTGTTTTAATTTTTTCTTTTTATGGGCTGATGCCAACATGGAAGCTCTAAATTAGGAAGCTTTAATAGGAATGGATATGACAGTACTTTGGTTAGCCAATCATACCAGTAAGTATCATAAGTAGGAGAGAGTAGGATTATGTCACAGCTGGAGATATAATTACTGTATAAATTACTCTTTAATAGCTTCTGTGCTATGTATTAGGAAACACGTCTCTCAGTTTTACCAATTAACCTACTGAAAATACCTCCCAGTAAATTCAGCTGTGTAACTGAAGATGCAAAATATTGCTCATGTTATTTTTACATTGTTCAATCCAAACACATAGTTTTCATTAATTAAGTTCTATAAATTTCTAGTTGAACAAAAAATTGAATCTTGTTTGAGTATAAAATTTTCTGACACACAAAATGAGAACATACCGTATTTCCTTGACCTTCTGCCTTTCAAAATTTTTTAGCATGAAAAGAAAAGGGTATCTGCCCCAAAATTCTCCTGGCTAACAGGTGTAGAATCACCTTATTCAATGTTTAGGTCAGATTTTGTAAGCATTGGTGTCTTAAAAGTGTTGGGCTGAATTTCAAGTCAGATGGAGTTAAATGTCAGTTCTAGCAAAGCAAAGCATTAATATAGCACATCTTTTTTCACATCTTTTTTTCTTTTTTATTTGACAAAGAAATTAAACAGTGTCCTTCTGTCCTTTCCTGGTTTCTATTTTTTTTCTCACTTACTTTGATGAAATCCTGGTTTTAGTTTCTGTTGAAGCCTTAATCCTGTAAGTCATTCAGTCTGTTTATGAGCCAGAAAATGTCCTCGAGCAATTGTTTGACTTAATTTAAATCATTAGGAGCTTAAAAATTAGATACTTGTATACATGTTTTCTTGGTCTAATACTTAGCCCTTCAAAGGATTAACAAGATTTTGATGCCACTAGACAGTTCTTACTCAGTAGTGGGACTTATTTTAAAAAGACATCTAAAATAGATCACATGAACTCTGACATGAAGCTCAGCATTTCCTCCTCTGAGCACAAAGCTGGCTGGAGATTACTAGCTTGCACATCTCACGACTCAGTTCAGATCCCCAAATACAGATGTCTAATGCAATTTGGGATGTCATAAAGGTACTCTAGCTAGCCTCCAGATGCTACTCCAGAACCACACAAGGCTTCCACAGATCCTCAGGTATGTGTATGTCAACTTTGGGGTCCTCCTGGTTGTTTCTAAATAGCTGTTTGTGGACAACTGAACTGGGCTTCAGCCTCTCATGAAGAAAGTTTTCTGACTGTACAGCACAGAAGAATTTTAGTTTGAAGAGAAAGTCAACTGGCAAGTTTTAGATGCCTCTTTAGGATTACATTTTGAAATAGGTTTAGATATCTGAGATAGGAATGTCACGGTGTTCCATTTTATATTGATTATAGAAGAAGAATGGATGGTTTTGATGTAACCAGCTATCTTAAAGGCATCTATTTTGACATTGAGATGCTTAGATAGGAATATCCAGTGTTACCTCAGATGTTCTAGAGAATTTTAGCTGACGTCTACCTGCCTCTCCAGAGATATAGTTACCCATAGATCCTAGGTCACATGTGCTGGTCCCTCACAGATATCTCAGTTTCCCTCTAAAGTAATCTCAAATGGCAATGAACATCTATATTTCAGTAGCCACATTCCCTTCCACAAGGCAAGTGAGCAAAAGTCTACCACACTGCCAAAAAAGCCTGGACAACAGCTGTCATTGTCTCTCCTCTCCTCTCCTCTCCTCTCCTCTCCTCTCCTCTCCTCTCCTCTCCTCTCCTCTCCTCTCCTCTCCTCTCCTCTCCTCTCCTCTCCTCTCCTCTCCTCTCCTCTCCTTC